>JAULKM010100151.1:0-10605 GCA_032355605.1 Rubia tinctorum
ATTAACAAAAGCAATTCAAACATTGAATCAAAGTAGAACAAAGATGAAATTAGAGGAAAACTAGGGTTTGTTGCAGAAAAAATCGGGAAGAAAAGAAGATATGATGAAAGAGAAAAGTGATGAGTATTTATAGTACGCAAATCCCAAAAAGTAAGTTTGGGAAGTTGGTCGTCGCGACTCGCGACGGCCAGAACATCTGCCCTTAATTGACTTTTTCTCTTTGGTCTTCATGTAGTCTGCTCTTCTTCCTTTCTTCGGGTCTTCAAGAGTCTTCATGGTCTTCAAAATGGAGTTTTCGATGTCTTTAAATCTTCAACAATTGCCCCGTCTCACGGAATTCTTATTAAAAGTGACAAAAGCGATAAAGTCGTTCTCAACTCTAATAATAGGAATTCAAGGAAAAATAGAGTTTTCAAAGCCTAAAAATCCACCAAAATGAGTACAAAAAGATCCCAAAATCACCATATAAAATGGACGCATCAACGCCGGAAAATGGTCACCATCGCCTGCCAAACTGCCGCCGCCGGCAACCACCACTGCCCACAGGTCACCGCCCGTAGCCGCCGGTTGCCACCTCCATCTTCTTAAACATCATCATTAAACATCATTTTTAATTGTGATTGGTTAACATTAAATACAATTAATAATTAATAAATATTCAATTTCATTATTGATTTAAAAATATAAAGAATAAAAAATGTATTTATTTAGTACAAAATATGGGGCGTAACTAACTAAAATATAAGTCGTGATATAGCAATCCAATATATAGTACTAGGTATTTTAGTTTTTCACTGTTAATGAGTGAACTGATGTGCAATTGACACCTGGACATACAAGTATGAGTGTACTTTGGAATTAATGTTACTCCATCCGGTTCACTAATATTGGTTCACTTACTTTTTACACTTGAATTTAGAAAGATGAAATTAGTGGTTGGAAATGTATTAAAAGAGTAAAATGTAAATTGAGTGGATGAATATAATCTAGAATTTGCTAAAAATGGAAATAAGCCAATATTAAAAAACTGTCCTAAAAAGGAAAGTAAGTCAATGTTAAAAAACCGGAGGGAGTAATAGTTTTACTGAAGTACTAATACCTTTTAAAATAAAAATTACTAATAGGTTAAAAAATTTCATTCTTGTTACGCTATTTAAATGAATTTTCCTTCTAATTTAATTAGCATTTGCTTTAAAATAGCTACAGAGCTTTACTATGGTGGTAATAAATATGAGTTAAAATATATTTTTATTCTTTGCACTCATTTATTATTATGGTCTCCTATTCATTTATATTATGTTTATAAAACATTTCCATAATTTTTGTGTTGTTTTTCTATCTATTTAATTTTGTACATTTATTTTATTAGGGCTCAAACTTTAGTATATGGACTATCTTGAGGCCCTATATTTTTTCAGTCTTTCATTTAATTTTTTTATTGTTGAAAGTTGTTCTAATACTTTTATATGATGTTGATCTTCTTCTAACTCTTCGGTGAACCTTGACATTTCTATCTCTTCTAGTTCCAGTGGTGTTGTTGCTGCTACTGCTTCTCCAAGGATCGTGTTTCCAACTATGGGATCCTAACACCCCACCTCTTTCGATATCCCAAACCCTGCTGATTTTGTGTGTTCATGCAGTCGATGTCGTGAGTTATATTCCAATGACACCTATATTGGTGCTGATAGTGGTAAGTGCATTTTATTTATGATTTTATATACTTCAACCACACTTTGTTTTAGCCTAAATCATCATTTGGCTATTTCCACAGGTTCGTATAATTATGTTGAGTTCATGGGAGATCACGAAATCAGCCATTCGGCGCATCTAGAGATAATAGGCGAAGAAATTTCAGACCTTGCAAGTTCCACGTATTTTTCTTGCTGATGCTGTGTGTCAGATTCAGATAGTGCTGATATGGGTGTTGATGTCAGTAAGTAAATATTACTTATCATTTTACATAGTTTACATTAGTTCTACTAGACTTTTTTTAAAACCTCAATCATTATCTAGTTATTTCCACAGGTCTGTATAATTTCGTTGAGTTCACAAGAGATCACGAACTCAGCCTTTCAATGCATCTAGAGGTAACAAGTAAAGAAGATCCCGACCTTTCAAGTTCTGTGTGTTTGTGTTGCCGGTGTTGTGCGTCAGATTCAAATGTTGCTGATATTGGTGCTGCTAGCAGTAAATAAATATTATCTTATTATTTTACATAATTATACAACACTTTTTATAAACCTCTATCATCATCTGGCTATTTCCTCACACTAGTGAAAAACATGATCATTAAAGGCGGTTCATTCATACCATAGATTTCATGTTCCTTCTGTGACTCTGCCTTTGATCGTGCATAATCATATCCGAATTCAGTTTTGAATTCGGAACCTGTGTTAGAGGGTTTAAAAAATTGAAAGTTTCCGGTAGCGAAACAAACTTTATAGGAATAAAAAAACACAAAAGCAGAATACTGCCTCTAACAGAGAACCTAAATCCAATAAAAAAACAATACATATTCAACATATAATCTCAAACCTCAAATAGAAAATCGGAGATGGATACATAAGCGATAACATCTATTGAGGTGTAAAGTTACGACGGAGGTGGAGGCAGAGGCGGCCAGGAGTACGGTGGTGGATGGTGGGAACTTACAGTGGCAAAGGGGCTAATGAGGAGGAGGCAAAGTGAGAAGATGAAAAAGGTTGATATCTGCAAAAGAAAAATGAGAAGAAAGGGAACGGCGCCGCTGCTAGGTTTAGAGAGAAATGATGCAAAATGAGAGGAGAGGGCGCACCTGTTGTAGAGACAAGAAAATGGGCTAAGGATTGAAGAAAACTTAAGTTTTAATTATTTGGCCCATATAAATTATTAATGGTAATCCATTAAAGATGACTCTACAATAGAACCGCCTTTAATTGATGTCCATTAAATGTGGTTCCTCAAGAACCGCTTTTAATCATATCTGAATTGCCATTAATTGATATCTGTTAAAGGCTTCTTAGTCACAGGTTTGCAAATTCCGTTGAGTTAATAGGAGATCAAGAACTCACTCTTTCGCCACATCCAAAGGAAACAAGCGAAGAAGATTCAGACCATGCCAGTTTTGTGTGTTTGTGTTGTTGGTGCCATGTGCCAAATTCTGATGGTGTTTATAATGGTGTTGATAGTATTAAGTAAATATTACTTACCATTTCACATAATGGGATGTATACAAATATAACCCTACCTACTTGAGTAAGTGCCAATGTAACCCTCAGGTGGTTTTTAGTACAAAAACAACCATAACTAGTTGATGAAAGTGCCAATATAATTTTAAGACACCATTCCAGCGTTGACTGCACATAAAATGACTAATACCTAAAACTCTTAGGAAAACTTTGCCCTTAACCCACCACCATCACCAGAAGGATGCCGCCACCTCTCGACCACCCCATCCCCACCCCTACCCCAGCTAGCCCGACCACCATCGCCTTCTAACCCTGCCACCAACCCACCCCCTCCAACTAGCCTTGCCACCATCGCAGAAGAAAGTAATGCCGGTATTACCCCTCTGTAATAAAACAATAATAACAACAATATAGTATAACATTATTACAGAGTCAAAAGGTAAGATATGAAATACAACAACTAATCATCCATCGGCTAATGATTCCTCCTAAGTTAATTAGATAAATTTGTCGGCCGACAATGATCAGGTGACTAGGAGGAGGAGGAAAATGGCAGCATTAGTGGCGGGGAAGGGTTTTACCGGCGAAGAGAAATCACTTTTACCCTGCGGCTGACTATGGTAGTAGTACGGTAAGTAAGGAACCCTGGGATTAGGCAGCGACGGGAACTCATAACCGTTGGAGGGAGAATAGTAGTTCTAGTAATCATGGACGGAGAAGAAGGAGAAATAGAAGAAAGAATGGAGGAGAAGAAAGAAAATAAGAAGAGAAAAGGGTTTTGGAGGGTATAAACGTAAATTCTTTCTTTTTTAATGTTTAATTTTTTTCAAAGGGGTGAAATAGTCTTTTTATCGAATTCCAACCTAAATCTGTCGAAATGGGTACATTTGCACTTACATTTAATATCTAGGATTATATTTGTACTTTCAATTGTCAAAATGTTATGTTGGCACTTATGTCAGTTAGGTAGGTTTATAAAAAACTTTTGTCTAACCTCAATCATCATCTGGTTATTTCTACTGGTTTTGATAGTTCTGTTGAGTTCAATGGAAATCATGAACTCAGCCTTTCGGCGCATCCAAAGGAAACAAGCGAAGAAGTTTCACACTTTGCCAGTTCAGTGTGTTTGTGTTGTCAGTGTCGTGTGTCGGATTTAGATGGTTCTTAAATTGGTGCTGATAGTAGTAAGTAAATATTACTTATCATTTTACATAATTCTATCGCACTTCCTTTAAATCTCAATCATCGTTTGGCTATTTCTACAGGTCCGTATAATTCCATTGAGTTCAAAAGAGATCAAGATCTCAGCCTTTCGGTGCATCCAGAGAAAACAAGCGAAGAAGTTTCAAACCATGTCAGTTCCACATGTTTTTGTTTCCGCTGTTATGTGTCAGATTTATATGGTACTTATTATGGTGCTAATGGGAGTAAATAAATTTTATTTATCATTTTACATCTACAACACTCTCTTTAAAATTCAATCATCATCTGGATTCAACAGGTCCGTATAATTCCACTGAGTTCAAAAGAGATCACGAAGAGGAAACACGCGAAGAAGATTCAGACCTTGCCAGTTCTGCATGCTTGTGTTGCTGGTGCCATGAGTTGGATTCAGATGGTGCATATTCTGGTGATGATGGTGTAAGTAAATATTAATTATCATATTACATTATTCTACCGCACTTTCTTTAAAACTCAATCATCATCTAGATTTTTCTACATGTCCGCATAATTCCTTTAAGTTCACAGGAGATCACGAACTCAGCCTTTCGGTGCATCCAGAAGAAATTAGAGAAGAAGATTCAGACCTTCCCAGTTCTGCATGTTAGTGTTGTTGGTGCCTTCTGTTGGATTCATTTGGTTCTTATTCTCGTGCAGATGGGAGTAAGTAAAATTTACTTATAATTTTACATGATTCTACCGCACTTTCTTTAAACCTCAATCAGCATTTGGTTATTTCCACAGATTCATATAATTCCATTGAGTTAATAGGAGATCACGAAGAGGAAATGAGCTAAGAAGATTCATACCATGCCAATTTCACATGTTTGTGTTGCCGGTGTTGTCTGTTGGATTCATATGGTGCTTATTCTGGTGCTGATGAGAGTGAGTAAATTTTACTTATCATTTTACATAATTATACCACATTTTCTTTAATTCTCAATCATTATTTAGCTATTTCCACAAATCCTTAAATTCATTTGAGCTCATAGGAGATCACGAAGAGGAAATGAGGGAAGAATATTATGACCTTGCTAGTTCCGTGTGTTTGTGCTGCCGGTGTCGTGTGTCAGATTCAGATGGTGCTTATTCTGGTGGTGATAAAAGTAAGTAAAATTTTCTTATCCTTTTACATAATTCTACCGCACTTTCTTTAAACCTTAATCATCATCCAGCTATTTCCAAAAGTCTGTATAATTCCGTTGAGTTAATAGGAGATCACAAAGAAGAGTCAAGCGACGAAGATTCAGACCTTTCCAGTTTTGCGTGTTTGTGTTTCCGCTGCCAGTGTCTAGTGTCGGATTCAAATGGTTCTTATTTTGGTTCTGATGGAAGTAAGTAAATTCTTCTTATCATTTTAAATAATTCTACCGCACTTTCTTTAAAGCTCAATCATCATCCTTCTATTTCCATAGGTCTGTATAATTCCGTTGAGTTAATAGGAGATCACGAAGAGGAAACGAGCAAAGAAGATTCAGACCTCGCCAGTTCCGCGTGTTTTTGTTGTCAGTGTCGTGTGTCGGATTCCGATGGTGCTTATTCTAGTGCTAATGGAAGTAAGTAAATATATTACTTACCATTTTACACAATTCTACCACACTTTGTTTAAACCTCAATCATCATCTGACTATTTCCACAGGACCCTATTATTCCATTGAGTTCACCGGAGATCACAAACTCAGTCTTTCAGCGCATCTAGAGGAAACAAGCGAAGAAATCCAGCATGAAATGCTACATCTAGAAAGGGAGCTGCGTTTGAAAGAAGTAGGCAAAGAAGCCACGCGCAAAGTGCTTCATCAAGATGGTGAACTACACTCAATAGAATCAGGCGAAGAAGTCATGCTTGAAATGCTTTTTCAAGATGGCGAGCTGCAACCATAAAGAGAGGTGAGCTCCTCTAATCCCTCCATCCAGACTCATGTAATTCCGACACACGGAGCCTCAAACTCCCCCTTAGGTTCTGGTGGGCCTTATATTGGTGCTGATGACAGTACTTACTACATCAATGATGTTGGCTTAGATGAGGGGCGGGTAAGTCTTTTGCCTTTTACCATGTTGATGCCTTTTCTAAGATGCCTTTTAATATTTTACTCTGAACCATACTTCATGCTTCTTGCAAAGAGACCCATGGAAGGCGATGATGGTGCTGGTCCTTCCAAAATACCGAGGGTTACTCGCTGATATCATGTATATCCCTCTTTGATTATTTTATTGAAGAGTTGGCTAGATCTATAAAGTAAAGGATTTGATTATGTTGCAAGTAAATGGTGAATTTAAGAATAAATATAGAGAACTAAGGTGTTAGAAAGAAGGCTGAAGTCATAAACCCTAATCTCTTAATCTTTGATAATTTTCCAATTTATATTTGGTTTTTTATCTAATTATACACAAGTTTTTGTCCTATCCAACTTGTATGTATAATATTACATCAAAATGTTAAAAAAAAGCATTTGATTCCAATTATAGTTATTAATCGGAAATAACATCTTAAATTTTATTACAATTGTAAGTATTAATTGGAAATACTAAATTGTTTATTTGGTGCCTAACATATTTTTGAATACCTTCTTTTGGTCCCCACTCTCAATACTGCGTACGTTCGGCACTTAACAACTTTTAAATAATTTCTTTGGTCCCCAGTCCGGTTTTCGAGCAATTTTTCGTCACAAGACATAATTTTCCGGTATGCCCCCTGAAACCCTAAAATCGTAATTTTCCGGTGGCGGCGTTGGAATCCACTTCGGTGAAGGCGACATCAAAATCCACTTCGGTGAAGGCGACGTCAAAATCCACTCCGGTGAAGGCAGTGTCGGAATCCACCCCCCAGATCCACTCTGCCTCCAGGTCCACCAAATTCACATGACCAATGGCCGAAAAAACCTCTCCCACAATCTATGCCGGCGTGATTTTTTTCGCCGATTTCAGCAATTTTCTTCACAGGTTTAGTGATTTTTTTTGACGATTTTCTGGGTCTGCTCCTCTTTCAACGTCCTGAACCCGACCCATATAAACTCGACCCGAACCCTCGACTCTGACGCTGAAGGAATCCCCTGCGACTCGAGTCTTCTACCCTTTGAGGCCCGGTGCTACGACCCAACCTGGCGCACAACCACCTCACCGGCGTCGTCCCCTCCGCCGTCTGCAGAACATCACACATTCGGGAGGAATCCGACGATGTCTGCGCGCAGCCGAAAAGAGGTTCCAGCGAAGAAGAAGACGTACGTGGTCTTCACACACGAACACACACTCAGGCGCGTGCATCTCACGCACACGACATTGGAAGGCGCGTGCTGCACACGTGCGACGGAAAATTGCCTGGCGGCGACGACGACCGATTTCAGGGCATACCGGAAAATTATGTCACATGTCAGTCACGTGACGGAAAATTGCTCGGAAAACCGGATTAGGGACCGAAGAAATTATTTTAAATTTGTTAAGTGCTGAACGTACGCAGTATTGAGAGTGGGGACCAAATGAAGGTAGTCAAAAATATGTTGGGTACCAAATAAACAATTTAGTCAATTGGAAATAACATTATCTTAATTTCTTAATTGGATAATAAATAATGTAAAACTCGAATTGCCTTTTTACGTACGAAAATTTATTTAATATAAATAATATATGCATCTTTCAAGAATAAAAACGTGATTTAAAAAAAATCTTCAAATAAGATACAAAAAGAAAGGGGAAAAATCGATACTTTTTACAGTTTGATCAAAGAGAGGAGATAATAATTTAAATAAAATAAGAAGGTTGTTCATTTCAAAAGTATCAATTATATATTTTTTAACACTATTTTTTCTTTAGTATTTGATTATTTCGACCTTTAAATGAAATAATCAACCATGATTTATTACTTTAATGACCGTTTCGATTATTTTTTTTATTTCGGTCCCCCCAATGAAATTCCTAGTTCCGCCCCTGCCTGTCCTCGCCACCGGCTGACTCCCTCTCAATTGGCCACCTCACCAGACACCAAACACCACCATGCCCAACTCAATCTCTTCTTCTCCACCGGAAGCAACGCCGAATCCCAGTCTCTATTCTTATTGGCCGCCCAACTCCCTCTCAATCGGCCACCTCGAAAACCTTCAGTTTTTCATCTCCACCGCCGCACCCAAAACCCTACCCCCCCCCAAGCGGAGGTCACGAACGGGGATTTTTTTTAGTCGAGGGACTCTTCTTTTCAATTGAGGTTGCGAATAAGAAGAGAGAACAAAGAACGGGAGAAGGTGAGATTGGAATAAGAAGGTGAGGTCGCGCGCGAACGTGAAGCAACAACGGTGAGATTTGAGAAGCGGGGAAGAGAAGAAGAGGAGAAGAAGAGAAAATTAGTGGACATAATTGTCATTTTCACTTTTTTTTCAAATCTTTTTTATGAGGGGTAAAAGAGTTTGTCATAGAATTTTGGCCAAAATATGCTGGAATTGTTAGTTTTGAACTTTCACTGATTATCTAGGGTTATATTGACAGTTTTGGACACCAGATGATTATATTGGCCCTTATGTCATATTGTAGATTTATATTAGCAGTTTTCTTTAAAAATATTATTTAATCAATGATCAACCCTCAACCCCGAGCCACTAAATTGGGAAAAGTAGTCTTGTAATACAATAATAACATTTTACAACCATTTTATTCTTTCTTTAGAGTCGCTAGAAAGTACGTCGGAGAAATGGGTCTTACTACACTATTCGGCCCAATATTATTTAATCATGGGTCAACCATCGAGCCACTATCCTTGAGCTACTAAAAACAAAAGGTAACTTGTAATATAATAATATCATTATAATAAATTTTACTCTTTCACCATGGTTAGTCCTTCTTGGCAACTGGGATAATACAGTCATTTTGTGGTTGCAACAAAGAAATTCTTTACGGATTACAACCAAAATTTCTCACCATTTCATCAACCATATCCTCCAACCTGTAATCTCGGGCCTTCGCAATTGTTTCATTTGGGCCATCACTACCCTCCCCGGGCCAAAACCAGGTCGGATCAAAACCATGTATATACATGTCATCAGGAGTTTTCGTAAATTGATGTGTTTCGACATTTCTTGCATGAAAAATATACAGAGGAAACGGTTTCCTTCGCCGCATTCTCAAATGCGTGTATGATGAAATTAGATACAAATTCTTGATACTCCACAATTCTACGATGTTCACTATAACAATGAGTTCTATCCATGACGAAACCTACACTCCAAACCTACAAAAGGATGACAGAAATACTGTCAAAAAAGGATATTACATTGCAATGAAGATCACACAAACTATGAACACTCCAAATCAACACGGGTGGAGGTGTCTTCCATCGGAAACATATCTTACACTACATATTTCTATATATTCATTTTGTATAGAAATAGGTATAGTTCGTATTAAATTAAGAAGGTACCTTCAAAACAAGCCTAGCAGTGAGGTGTTTACTGTGTCAAACTTGACTCTTCTATTCTTCATATAATTTTCCCTTTCAGGAGTGACCGACTTATAAAGCTCTTTTGTACAAAAACATCAAAACTAACTTCTAGTCATCTCATTCATACGTACTTGAGGAGACACTGATCCTTCTGATGATCATGCATTACTGCATTGAGCATATGTAGAATTGTACATTCATTGTTCCATCAACAATCTTTACGAATCATTGTTTTTTAAGACAACCGGATATGCTTCAATATCTGCCTTCTTCATCACCTCCTTCTGCTCAAAACCAACAAAATAACAGTCACTAAAACTCCCATGACAGTAGAAATAATCAGAGTTTCCCATCTCTAATCATGATCCCTAGTAATACACGAGCAGCATCAATGAAGATGAAGAAGAAGAAGAAGAATTAAATGCAGCATTCGTGTGGAGTAATTGATTCATCATCTTCTTACTCTTCTTTTCTTTCCTTCTTTAAATATGCAATTAAAATCTTTGAGACTCCCTCCATCACACAGTATTCTACATTAGAAACATTACTCTTTTTGTGAAGATAAAAGGATTGTTTGTCTACAGTATTCTGCATTTCCACCTCAGTACACAAACTACAATCTTCAGTTAAAGCTCACCTGGATGATTGTTGTGATCCTCCCGGGACCGACCTGGTATCAAAACAGCATCACGTGGTAGTTAAGGAAAATCTTGCGCAATTATACTCTTAATAATGACTTTTCAGCAGTTGACGTACCCCAAACTCTTTCTCCTCCCACGCCACTTCTGGCCAAGA
>JAULKM010100152.1:0-10604 GCA_032355605.1 Rubia tinctorum
ATAATGGAGGGGGGGGGGGGATTTTAATTTTCTTTATTTTATATTCATTTGAGTTTAGTTTCTTTTAAACTTTTTTCTTTTTCAAAGGTTGAAAATGAGTCTTTTACTTGAAGTATTAGATGTGATTGCTTATGTCAACCTAGGTATTTTCGGTGACTCTAAATCTGAAAAAACTCATCTGGCTTATGATCTACTACCCAACGGCAATTTAGGAGAAATCCAAGTTGAAATATTTTCACCAACATATTTTCAGTGTTTCTTGCTCGAGGATTTTAGCTAGATTAGTATATCTTGGTCTATTTGGATATTTCATCATTGTGGGATCGTTTATTTGGTTATACATGTGTTTAATGTTTATTTGGGTTTCCTATGGGTTCAAATTATAGGCAGCTCATGCACAAAAAAGTAATTTGATACACTTAAAAAAATATTTTGGCTACCAACATCAACTAGATTAAGGATGTATTAGGCAAGGTTTAAAAGTGCTTTGCTTATAAGCTAAGCACCTTTTTAGTGTTTTTAAACTGCTAAAAAATACTTATTTAAGAAGCAAGAGCTATTTTCGGGGGGGGGGGGGACGGAAGCTGGTGTCCCTCTACTTGCAAAATAAGTCAGTTTTGCTTATAAGCACAACTCTGTCAAACACACCATAATTCTCCTAGATTAGTTAAAAGATTTTACAGGTTATATGGAGAGTGTCCAAATTTTTTGTGCATGTGCTTAACTTTCTTGATTTTAGGGACTATTTTTGTTAATAAGGAAGATGCATCTAGACCAAAGTCTTTGTGATTGGCAAATCTCTCGAGAAATGCCAAAAGTGACACTTCATACTGTAACTGGTTTGGCTCGGGACACTGACTTCAATCGGTGGATTTATCTTGATGACTTTGGGTCAAAATTGTTGGGCAATTGCACAGTAGATGACCATTGTATGATGTCAAAAACTACTTGTGTTGCCACAAAGGCTTTTGATTTGAATGTTATATTATAGTACCTCCTATGTAAATGATCTTTTCAAGATTGCATCCATTGTAATTGCATTTTTGCGAAATTGAACTTAATAGAAAAGGGATGAGAACAATATAAACACTCGTCCGAGTGACAATTTTAATTAAAAATAAAATATACTATAAGTCAAACATATAATATATATATATATTTAATTGTAAAAATATAAAAAATATTATATAGATATTAATAATTAAAATATATGTTACTTAAAATTTAAAATATAGTATTTAAATTTAAAATACAGTACACCCTCTGTCCCAAATTAAACTGCAAAGGGAGAAAGATTGTCTCCAAATTTTAGAACCTGTAAAATGAAAATATTACCCTCATTTCATCTACCCCACAACCATAATCCACATCCACCCTCCACAACCAGCATTCACCCACCACCATTTTAACTTCGGTTATTGACAACCACAACCACTGAACAAATACTACACTACTGGAAACCCCCCTATAGGTACCGGCTCTGGCACAATTGCACCGGTATTTTGTCGCTTTCCATACCGGTTCCTATGTAACCCGGAGCAAATTTTAAGAATTAGAAGTTTCGTTATAACATACCGGTGCAAGTAATTCAGCACCGGTTGGAAGAAAACCGGTGCTCACAAATTACCGGTGTTCAGAAAGAGTATAATCATATCAAGATATTAGGCAATGGTATGCAATGTACAGGTGCTAAAACTCAACCATAACGGTGTTCAAAGATTCATCAGCCTATCCATAGAATGGGCAGCGGTACCCCAATTCAATACCGGTGCTATGTATAAAGCGTCGGGTTATTAACTTCGGCACCGGTAGTTATATAGTTCCAATGCTTATGTTTTCTAGTAAGTTGTATGTTTTTGAGAACCGGTATGAAATTTAATAGTAGCACTAATATCAGAACTAGTAATAGCACCGGTAATTAAAGAATTGACTGATGCTCAGTTTTTTTTAAAAAAATGGACATGTTCATTTTTGAATTTGGGAACCATCCCGGATCAACCACGGGGAAAATGGATTATATTTAATTCCATAGAATCGTATATGAAATTGTAAATTTGCTATTGAAGAATAAATGAATAGGGAAATGAAAAATAAAAGAAATCAAGAAATATCAGTGTTAATACATATCATCTCATCACTCATCACTCATCTAAACATAACATTCAATTAAATGCTTATGTGGTTTTTTAGTCTTGTTTGCATAATCAGTAAGTCATGCCCCGCACCATCTATTTTCCACCCCTTGAACTTCGTAGGCATGGTATTGCCCTTGGTATTCTGGAAAAATGTGCGATTCAATTCGATTAAATGTTAGTATGGAAAACTGTTGTTATTTATTTAGTTTTTTTATTCGTACCTCGAGTGGATTAATTGAAGTTGTGTTCATGGCCAGCTTCTCAAGGAATAACATGAGATAGTAGCCGCACTCGCAACTACCTCCTTGTTCTCGGTGCTATGATACTATACGACAATACATAATGCAGAATCAGTGTAAGGTGAGAAGGAAAACTATTATAAAGTAAGTTTGAAGTTTTATAGTGAATTCATATGTTCATGTTTGTTATCTTCCAGCTGTAATTGGCCGAGGATTCATTCTTCATCTTCACCTGCTTATATTGACATGCAAGCCTGGGTAAATTTTGTTAAAGAAATGAACTTAGAAAATTTAATGGCAAGATGAAGTATAATTTAATAGATATTAATACCAGGAAAGAACTTGGGCATCGACGTAATCGTCAGACTTTCTACCGCCGGTGAGCGTGTCCAATGTGAAGATATCATTTGTACTCGGACAAATGAGGATGAGGAACCAATGTGACATGTGGTCGCATTTAACAAATTAATATCTATGTTGGATTTTATTATAGTATGTTAACACTAATGTAATGTGTCTGACCTCCTGAGGTAGAGCACCACAAAAATGTCGGAGTCCGATGCAACCACAGTTTTCCAGATGAGGCTAAGCCAGCTTTTGATGTCATCCTCCTCATGACCGGTGTTATTTCTTCCTGTGTTTACGACACAGAATTGGTTTCTCCCCTTGTCTGTGCCCTCCACTTTACTTCATTGGTGCATGTTAGCATACAAGTCTATTTATATCATCGTTATTTTATGTAACAAAAAGGGAAATTGATGAATTTGGAACTAACCCCATCGACAAATCAAGCCGGGAGTTCGAGATCCATGTCATGTTATGACAATTATCGAGTTTGCCTCCAAACTCCAACATTTGCTCAATATCAAGGCCGCATCTATGTGGTCGAGCAAATGTGGATACAGGAAACTCGATGAAATTTGTAATCCTCCTAGTAGCATTCATTTTAGTTTCCATCTCATTGCAATGGTAAATGAACTCCCTCATCATTGGATAGTCTGTCAAATTGCGGAAGTTTTGAAATATGCATTTGGGGCTTTGAAGAAGATGTATTAAGTATATGAAGATTTTCCAAATTGAATAGTTATGTGGTTTCATAGAATTACCAATTTCAGCGGCATGAGCGGTGTCTCGGAAATTTCTTTGCCCGACCTATAATTGGTTGTCGAACCGGATAGATGCGTCAACAAAGAATTGACAAGGAAACAATGTTATTTCTCTATTATCATTTCAACACTTTGAATATTTACCACATTAAAAATATGCGCATAAAAATGTAATTGAAATACCTTCTCGTCGGGGACATCTAGGAAATATCAATCCTTATCAGAGTCTTCATTAAGAGCACCTCTTTCTCATTTTCCTGCTCAGTTGGGGTATCCAAATCCCGGTTAATCAAAGCCAAGGGCCAGTCCACGACATGGCTAACTGCCTTTCCAGCATCAACGAATTTGTGGTTGGTGGAGGGCATTCCCACTCTAGCATGTAATACAAGGTCATAAACTCGGACACGAGCAACTCCACCTACTGATGTATGGTTATGGCATTTTTCTGGAGAAATCCTTTTGCTACCATGGCTCTGGATCCGTCTAGTTTCTTCATGAATAAAGAAACTCTCCCCTCATTCTGTCATGCATTGTAGCACAACACTATATTTGTTAGAAAATATATAAAAATATGTTTAAAAAAAACTAGGGATGACACAAATAAAATGAAATTGTAATCCAATTTTTTACCTCCTCATCGTCCTTCTCATCGCTTGGACCACCCTTTGATTTGGTCGGTGCTGCGACTTGGACCCCTCCTCATCATCCTTCTCATCTCTTCATATTTTCCCTCTTTATTTATGTATGAATTTGTTCATGAATGTTAGTATGATTTGTGTTAGCTAAACTTATCACTTGGGAGCAATTGTTTGAAGCTTCCAAACCCATGTAGTAAGACTCTATTTTTACTCTTTCATGAGCATTGGTTGTGAAGTATTTATTGTGCCATTAATGTTATTGTTTACTTCATTTATGTTATGGGTTGTTTGAGAATATGAAATGTTTGTATGATTAAGTACTAGAAGTGCTAGTAAAGTGTACAATTTCTTCTCACCTTTGGCATGAAAATCCAAGAACATGGAATTAGAATTTCTTGTAGGTAAATGATGTTAATCTTGTTAGATGAGTATGTTAATGTTGTTTGTTATCAAATTTTCCTAAGGTAGGAATCAGAGATTAAATCTTGAATGTTGTTTGTTCTAGGTTTAGTATAATAAATGCTTTGTTTGGTTAAATGGCTAGGTATTTGGTTTAATGCTTGTAGTTGTTATCAAATTTATGGTTCTAAGTATATAATGTCATTGATGAAATACCTTAAGGCATTTTTTTATAAAGTGCATATCAATGAGGTTTGCAAATGGTCGTTGAACGTCTTTGCAAATTACTAACTTAGAAGAAATGAATATTGATCTTTAATTGGAAGTGATAACATTCCCCATATGCAATTAATGTGAAGGAATGAGTAAATGAGTCTAGGATCTATAAGTGGTTTGGAAGTGGAAATCAATTGCCCCCAAATCTTTGTCATTTGTAGTTTTTACACCGTTTTCTTATTTTGGTCATGATTATCATAGTTACTTGACTTTTCTAATCATCTTGTCTTTAAATTTATAACTTAGAAAACAACCCAAAAACCCCCCTCTTTACACGCTTATGTATATATATATGTATCTATCTTTATCCATGCTTATATCCACCCATATATGCATGAACCCTTAGGAAAATCCCTCTTCTTTGTGGACGACCCCGACTTTTCACTATCTACTTAATTATATTTAGGAAGCATTTAGGGCTTATAAATTGTATATTTGAGAGGTATGGTGACAACTTCCCAAATTTTGGCGCCGTTGCCGGGGACGAGGCTTATATTTTTAAGTGTTTGAGCATATTATGTGTGGATATGTGCTAGTTATGAATATTTGTTAGTTTACATTTATTTGGTTTTTATTTGATCTTTGTTTGGCTTGGAGACGTATTGTTCGAGTTCTTGGTGTATGGTTCGTACTCGATCTTCTTCACAAGAACCCTTACACTACGACCCCGAGCTAGAGTTGAACTTGAAAAGGGTTATGAGGCTTTCATTGGAAAGTGTGAATAACAACCCTCCCAGTGACCATTTTGTGACATCTTCTACCTCAATGGATCATCCCGAGGAGCAAAAAGGTGAATTTCCAGGAGGAGCACCTCAACATCCTCCCCTTCAAGGGAGGGACATCCTAATGAGGCAAATTCCAATGCGGGAGGTTGTGGCTCCCAATCTAGAACACAAACCTATGTGCATCACATATCCAGTGGTTGGAGTCAAGGCCAATTTATATTGAAGTTCAGGTTGATATAGTTGCTACCGTCCTTTCTTGGTTGGCAAGGAGAAGATTCTAACAAGCACCTCCTTGATTTCTATATAGTGTGCAGTGGGATTCTTCTCGATGGAGTGAACGAGGAGCTCTACAGGTTGAAGGCCTTTTTGTTCTCATTGCGAGATACCGCAAGATATTGACTACATTATCTTCCACCAGAGAGCATTACTTCATGGATCGAGTTAAAGAGGAAGTTTCTCTCCAAATACTTCCTGACCTCAAAGTCCGCAATCTTGAAGAATGACATAAGCAACATCATCCAATGGCATGAGGAGTCCTTCTACGACTTTTGGGAGAGGTTCAAGAAGCTTCTTGTGAGTTGTCTGTATCATGGTTATTCGGACAGGGATTTAGTTTATTATTTCTACAATGGTCTTCTTGATCAAGACCAAAGGCTAGTGAGGGGAGCATGTGGTGGTTCTCTTGGGACCAAATCCTCATTGAAAGCTATGGAGCTTTATGAGGAACTTGCTGAGAAGTCGAGAAACTTTAGCTCGAGGGCTGATCTGAGGAGGAAAAATCCCAACAATGCAAGTGCCTCTTCCAACCATGGAAAACTCAAATACCAAGTGTCTACTCTCACCTCTATGGTCAAGGCATTGATGAATCAATCCGGGGCAAAACCTCATGTAATGTCGTGAGAGATTTTTTCTTCTCCACATCCAACGGATTCATGTCCGACTTTGCAAGACGATTATGTGGAAGAAGTAAGTGCTATGGGATGGCAAGGAGGCCAAAGGTACCAAGTCTACCAAGGAGGTGGAGGTTACCAAAACTGGCCTTACAATGCGGCTAACCATATGCACCCAAATATTCGATATGGGAATTCACAAGGAGGCCAAAATGTTCAAACTTTCCGTCCTCCTCGACAACCATACCGGCCACCTCAACCGTAGTACCAAAGGCTTGGTGATAAGCCCCACAATCAAGGTGATAAGCCCGGGGATGTCAAACCAAGAGATCATGCAAGCTATTGGGAAGTTGACAATATGTGCTGACAAGAATGAAAAGCACCAAGAGAAGACCAACTCTAGTATCAAAATTCTAGAGACGCAAATGAGCCAAATGGCTCATATATTGAGTCGAATGGAGGCTAGAGATTTGGGAAAACTTTCATCTCAACTGGAGCCCAACCCTCATCAAAATGTGAGTGCCATCTCACTGAGGAGTGGAAAGGAAGTGAGAGAGCCCCAAGGCAAGGTTGTTGTTGAGCGGGTGGTTGAAAAGGAAGAAGAAGATGAGGAGAAAAAGGTTGGAGAGTTAGCCAATGAGAAGAGAAATGAAGGATAAGAAGTGGAGGAAGAGAGCTTCATGCCAAGGCCAGGATCATATCCCAAAACCTCATCCCCTCCTCGCAAGAAGTTCAAAGTGGTGGAGATTCCCATTTATGAGCCGGAACCACCATTTCCGGAGGCCTTGAAGGATATAAGGACCAAGGAGGACACCAAAAATATCTACGAAGTCTTTCGTAGATGTGAGGTAAATATTCCACTCTTGAATGCGATAAATCATATTCCTAATTATGCTAAATTCCTTAAAGAATTGTGCACAATCAATAGGAAACAAAAATTGCAAATAAAAAAGAAGAGTGAGGAAAATGAACGTGTGTCGGCCATTTTTGATGAGGTGTTACCCCCTAAATGTGATGATCTAGGAATGTTTACAATGTGAGGGAAATGTGGTGACAAGGTCATGCTAGACGTAGGAGCTTCTGTTAATGTGATACCATATTCTTTGTATGAATGTCTAGATCTAGGCACTTTGTACAAAACCGGGGTTGTCATCCAACTAGCCGATCATTCTAGCACATACCCAAAAGGTATTGTGAAAGATGTGTTGGTGAAAATGGACTCGTTGACATTCCCCACAGATTTTTATGTCCTTGATATGGAGCATGATAATCATGCTACACATATTCTATTAGGTAGACCATTTTTAAAACTTCAAGGACGATAATTGATGTGCATAAGGGAACATTAACCATGGAATGTAATGGGCAGAAGATGGAATTTGACACAAATAATTATATTGATCATCTTAGTAGATACCATTCTTGCCAAGATATTGATGTCATTGATAATTTAAAGCAAGATATGTGTGAGCCCAATGATGGTAGTTCCTCAAAAGTTTCCATATATAATGCTTTGATTGCAAATGTTGCTAGTACTAATTTGAAGGAAAACAATAATGGTGAACATTCTTGTGGGAAAGCAACTTCTAGCACCCTATTGATGTCTAAGGTGAAGACTATAAAGGTAAGTTTCCCTCCTTCTCGTGAGAAGAATTCGGTGGAAGAGTGTAAACCACCACCAAAAATTCTTAAATGATCATCTCTTGGGGAAAGAGAGAAACCCTCAAATTCTTATTCAATTGAGATTTCCATGGACCAAATGGGTAAGCTACTGCACATGTTGAGAGAATATGAGAAGGCATTGAGCTATGTGCGGAAAGTCTTGATAGGGGAGGATGTGGATCCCCCGTGTTTTGTGCCAGATAGAGGAAATGAAGCCAACATTTCCGGTACATGTGAGTAAACTCCAAGAAGGGAGGTAAGTCGTTTCGACGACGTTAAATAAACCCGGTGTTGATTATCCAGAGAGTCATTCATGATTTTCTGTTGATTTTAGTTCAATCTTAATTTCCGTCATTATTTTCTTCATGATTTGCTTTGTTCTTTTTACAATGGTATTTTGATATGATTTTGCAGGAAATGAGCAGTGCAAGAAAGCTTGGAAAGTTGGTAATTTTTGGAATATATTTTGAGTGGGAAACCCTGTCTGTCGCGAGCGTGAAGGATTCATTGCGAGTCGCGACAGATCCATCACGATTCACGACAGACACGTCGCGAGTCGCGACGAATAGGGCATTTTTGCAACTTCCAGGTCCAAACATTCACGATCGTGATAGTGGCGTCGCAAGTCGCGACACACCTGTCATGAGCGCGATGGAAATCAGGTAAGAATTCTCAATTTTGCAACTTCCAGGTCCAAACATTCGCGATCGTGATGAAGGCGTCGCGAGTCGCGACAAGCTCCTCGCGATCGCGATAGAAATCATTTAAATTTGGTCATTTTGCAACTTCCAGGAGCAAACATTCGCGAGTCACAAATGATCCATTGCGAGTCGCGATGCCCTGTCGCGAGTCGCGATGATTTCTCTCGCTAGCGCTTCACCAAGGCAACTGTTCATTTTCTTTTCATCCCAGCGTCGCGACTCGCGATGTCCTTGTTGCGCTCTCAACATTGGGCACATAAATAGGGATTTTTACGAGCAGAACTGTTGCCAATTCTTCCGTCGTCGTGCCATTTCCACTTCTCCACCACCCCACCGCCCTACCCATCCCCTTTCTACCTAAATTCCGGCCAGAAACTGTCATTAAACCGACTAGTTCCTCCATTTCAATATCCAATCCACCCTTTCAAACCCAAATCATCCAAAGAACCCAAAACCCTAGATTTTGGGAGAATTAAAAAATAAGGGTCAATTTTGTTGTGGGTTCGATCAATTCGACTTCCAAGTCTTCAATTCGGTAACATTCTTCAACTTTATGCTCTTGAATTGGTTTATCATTTGAATTCATGATTTGTGATAAGTTGGAAATTTTTTATGAATGTTAGTTTTGATGATTAATGTGAATATGATTTTTGTGAATTGATTTTTTTAAAAATATGTTCATTGGACTAATATGGATAATGTAGGATGATTGGTTATATGATTGTTGGTTGTGATCTTGGGCATAATTTAGGCTGTCATTAGGATTTTGGTTGTAAATTGTGATGATTTATGCTGTGATTTTACCGGCGATTTTGATTTAGGCCTTAGGGTATAATTAGTCAATGGATGTCATTCTAGCTGTAATTTAGACTTATATTGTGATTTAGTTTGGCTTTGATTAGGTTAGTTTTTCCTTCTTTAGGTTAGTTTAATTTTGCTGCATTTTGACTTTAGTTTAGTTTTACTTTGGGATAGTGAGCATTTTTACTCTTCGTACCCCTGCACTTCATTTTGACCTTTGATATACATTTTCATTTACCCTAGCTTGGATACATTGAGGAAAATGTATGGTTTAAGTGTGGGGAGGTTGCTAGTTGTCTCTTTGTTTTGCTTTTGGGATTGCACATTTTCAGTTTGGATGATTTGTTTTTGGGATGTTTTCTTTTGGGATATTTAATAATTTAGATTTTCTTTATGATATTTTTCTTTTGGTAGACTTTAGACATTATGGATAAATCCATTGCTTTTGGAAATCTTGAAGAGAAAAAAAAGAGAAAAAATAAAAATAAACCCTCTAAGTTGAAAACCCGAGAGGGCAATTTAGGCAACATTGGGGGCACGGATATGTCGAAAACCCAAAAGGTCGGCCTAGAAAAAAATGAGAGGCTAAATGTGGGTGAGATGTGAGCCTAAGAAATGTGTGGCTAGGATGATAACCCGAAAGGGCTCCTAGGCAAAATGAGAGAAAAGGAAAATGAAATTTTGTTACTATTTACTCATTTTCCGGCGTTGGAGTCATAAGATTGCAGTTGAAAATTGGTTGATCGGGTAGCCTAACATCATGGCACTTCTTGGGATTGGGTAAGATGGAGGGGAAACGGAGCAATGTATGAAATTCTTGATTCTTGGTAAACTTCGTTTTTATGTACATATATTGGTATGAAGTGAAGCTTATGTTTGAACATTTGATACTTGGTTTATAGCTTCACTTGATAGCATTGAATTTTGGGGAACATCAATTCGGGATTAGAAAATACTTCTATGGAATATGGAATTGATAGTATATATGGGTAGATTTAGGAATAAGGGTTATGTGTGATATAAACTTTTGGG
>JAULKM010100153.1:0-10603 GCA_032355605.1 Rubia tinctorum
ATATAATTGTGTTTTATCCATTTAAATCCATTGGAGCAAAAATACAAAATAAAAAGACACATGACAAAATATCATTGAACCAAAATATACAATTTATCTCATTAAAATCTCCACATCACCACATGAGAACCACCCCATGTGATAAAGTGGAGAATGTGGCAAGAGTGCAAATTTTCACTCGGTTTGACCGAGTCCCTCCCTTTCCTCTCTCTCCCACTCTCCAAGACTCTCCCATTGTAACCCCCCACTCTCCATGACTCCCCAAAATCCCACCCCTCACTCTCCCATTGTAAATGCTCTCATGGTGACTTTCTATCAGGCAATCCCATCCCCACATCCATCTCTTCTACTCGGATCACATTAATCCCCCCAAAAAAAAGGCCCTCACTCCCTTTTAGATTTTATGCCTATAAGCTCGTCCAATGTCATAAACAAAATCTTTTGAAACATACTAATGGATAAGATGAAATGGGTAATGCATAAACTCATATCCCAAGAACATTCTGCAATATTTATGTAGGGAATAAGCATTTTTGATTATGTCTTGCAAATGCAACAACTATTTAGGTTTGTGGATAAAAATTGTAGAAATATTTAAAACTAGATATGCATAAGGCTTTCAATGTGGTATCGTGGGGCTTTGTAAATTTTATCCTACTAAGAATCGGTTTCACTGAAAATTTTACTAGGATCATTATTGTTGGTAAAATTTGTAGCAATGAGCGAAAAATAATGTATGGTCCCTTGGTTTTGAAAACACTTTTTTTTAAAAAAAAGAACAGTACTGGAAAATATTTTTATTTTGAAAACAGAACTGTGAGTGTGATGATTCACTGCTTTTGAAACGAAATTTGTTCAATCCGTAGTGCAAGGTTAAACATAGGCGTTCGTTCCCTAAAGTACCACAGAACCTTACAAACTTGTACACTCAAGCAGTGAGGTGGAACTCGTATTAATATGCTCAGAACTCAAAATTTTGAAAGCAGAATAATGTGAAGAAGAGAAGTGTAGAGAAGTGTGTGTCTTGATCTTCTTCCTAACTGGCCTTTTATAGGAACTCAACACAACAATTAGAGCTTGAAAAATCTAGAATGTGGGAAGCAGTTTCGGTTGGATAGGAATGTGGAGTCAGTTCTACATGACTGAGTAAATCTTGGCAACAACATAGACTAAGTGGACTGACTAAATATAGGAACAACTACGACTCAGTAAAAAAGAGTTTCAGCAAGGTAAAAATGGGTGTTCAAAGATAAGGAGAAAAAATAGGGATAGAATTTTAAAACATTTGATCATTGAGAAGTCTCATAGAGTTGGACTCTCAAATTGACCGGACCAAAAAATTAATATGGGCTTAAGACCCGACCCGCCCCTCCCCTCCCATCGCCATGTCACATCTGGACGTGAGGTGCGTCGATTGGTGGTGGCAGCGTGCGCGAGGGGTATTTATTTCTACTGCTCACTCAAATTAGTAGCGAAGCATTTCCATATTTAATTTACACCCATCCCTTGTAAAATTCCCATGTCGGATTAAGAGTAAGGACAAAGTTTTTTTTATTTTTTCCTTTAAAATCAATTTTGGGCTGATTGGCCCATTTTCATTGCTAACAATCCCCCACTAATGCAAAAGGGAAAAAGGGTTTTTTCTAAGCATATGAAAGTTTGACACTTAAGCATCAGTATCTTGCGATTGAACTAATGCGCAGTGAATTGAAATGATCAACTTGTTTTTAGAGTGAACGTATCTGGAACTCCTAAACTGGTTAATCAATCCAAGACCACGTGTCTTACTTGAATAAAATGAATTATGCCATAAACAACTTAAAGTAGCCACAGTTTTCTTGGAAAAACTCATGAGTGCTCTAGAAAGACAACCCTTAATAGTCTTTCATAAAAGGAGGGCCAATCATTTACACTTTAGTAGGTCCTTCCGTCAAGTCTTACTAGATCACCCAATCAGGGCTATGGATAGATTAAGAACGATTCATCGTTCAACCACACATAATTTTTGGTGAATCCCACAAGTTCTTCGCAGATTAGAACTGTCTTAGATTTATTAAGAGCTTTAAGCTCATCCTCACAACGTACATATATCATAGGAATGGGTAGTTTTGCACGTT
The DNA here is from genome assembly GCA_032355605.1 of Rubia tinctorum. Lineage (NCBI taxonomy): Eukaryota > Viridiplantae > Streptophyta > Magnoliopsida > Gentianales > Rubiaceae > Rubia > Rubia tinctorum. The sequence goes on from JAULKM010100153.1 coordinate 2,118, forward strand.
TGTGAGTCTTTTCATGGTTTTGTTGGACTTCAAGTCGTTTGAGAAACAAAAAGAGTATCCACCAATAATTCCTTACCTAGCAGGGTTTTAACCCCATTTCCATTGATGAATCTTGGACTATCTTTCTACTTAGTCCTTTAGTAAATGGATCGGATAAATTTCTTTCTGATCTTACGAATTGTAAAGTCAGTACACCAGTCTCGATCATATTTCTCACACATTCATGCCTAATGTGTATATGTATTTTCTTACCATTGTAAGCTTCATTTTGGGCAACACCTAGGGCTGCCTAAGAGTCACATAAAAGTGAGACAGGTGGAGTGGGTTTTCCCCACAAAGGAATATTAGCCAGTAACGACCTAAGCCACTCAGCTTCTTGCCCTACCAAGTCTAGAGCTATAAACTCAGACTCTATATAAGATCGAGCCAAACAAGTGTGTTTTGAAGACTTCCACGAGATAGCAGTTCCTCCCAGGGTAAAAACATAACCACTAGTGGAACTTACTTCATTATTATCAGTTACCCAGTTCGCGTCACAATACCCTTCCAAAACAGCAGGATATCCTACAAGATGCAATCCTAAGTACATTGTACCTCTTAGATATTTTAGTAAACGTCTAAGGGCAACCCAATGTTCTCTATTAGGATTTTGGGTGTACCTATTTAATCTACTCACAACATAAGCAATATCAGGTTCAATGTAGTTTATTAAAAACATTAAACTACAAAGAATTTTTGCGTACTCCCCTTGAGACACACTTCTTCCTTTATTTTTGTTTAAGTGAATACTGGAGTCATAAGTAGTTCTTTCTGGCACTACATCAAATCTATTAAATTTTCTCAACACCTTTTCAATGAAACCATTATCTTTTTATTAACTTTTATCGCTAAAATAACATAAACTTCCCCTAAATATTTTATTTGAAATTTAGAGGATAAAAATCTTCTGGTTTCATTAATAGCATCAATGTGTGTTCAGAATAATAACATGATGGAGAAGCCAAGATGACTAGCACCATAAATGAATACATTCCACGACTTGATCAAACATTCAAAGGTTATATTCAGGATCCTCTAAGTGACATGGCTGGACCGATGACAAGGTCAAGAGCGAAACATAGAGATGCGGCATTGAATGCTTTGATTAATCAACTTCATGATGAATAACTCAAGACCAAATCAGCTAGGGCTTGGATTAATTATTCAAGCATGTTGATTAACTGAAGAAGTCATGAAGAACACTATACTCTTTTCCCACTGGTTTTTTAACAGGGTAGTGTGATCTTTGTAAAATCTTGTAAAACTAGATAACACCCGTGCCGATGCATGGATTTATGAACGAAAATAAAAAGATATCGTGGTTTATAACTCTAATTTATAATTTTAATTAGTAATAAATTATTTTTATATCCACATGAAAAATATACATGGTGCAGTATCTAAAATAAATAAATAAAATTATTTTTAATAATAAATAAATGATTAGATATTTGTTGATATAACATAATTAATTATTTTATATTCAAACAAAAATTATATATATGTGTATATATATAATATAGTGATAAAAATATGAAATATCTTTTAATAATGAATCAACGATTATTTAATTAAAGTTATATTATTATGTGTGTCTTTTAAAAGGAAATAGTAAAAGTATTCTTAATTATAGTGGTATAAGATAACATATGACATACGAAGTATAAAAATGCTAAATCTAATTTATAAGGACACCGTCTTGGAAAGACCGTCTTTTGGTAGGTACGTGGAGATGTGTTTAATTAGAATAATAAGAGATTAAATGTTTATACTCTGCATTAACTGTAAATGAAACATTTAAGTTTTGATCATAAACATTGCATATTTAAGTAAAACATATGAATTATATAAAATAAATATGTTTTACTCAAATATGTAATGTTTCTAACCAAACCTCAAATAGGCACGTCAATTTATCCAAATAACTTATAAACCAAATTTGACCCAAATATTGATTGCTTTAACCCAAAAATTGTCACCATTTTATGGTAAAATTGCACTTGAATCCTTGACTTTCCATTACTTTTAGAAATTAAAATATAATTTTATAAGTTTGTTATGCTAATTATTTTTTAAATTTCTAAAATAATTTAATAATGTATTCTTAACAATTGTTTTTTTGTTTATGTCAAATGAAAAGGTTAAAGGTAGAATTAGAGTGATATTTTACAGAAATTGAATATCCATAAATAAATTTAAATAATACATAGATGAATTTATTATTTCTAATAGTATTATTTTTTAACAAATAAGAATTTATATACTATTTATTCATAATTATTTGCAAAATAATATGACGTTGTAAGCATGTCATTCCTTAAAAAGAAAAATAATAATAATATGCACATCAATAATATACAAAAATAATAATTCTTTAGTACAAAATCATGTCCGACATTGACAACGAAACTGCTATCCAAGATCCATTAAGTAGCACTACAAATTTCCATGGCATCCAGCATTCATTTAGTAGTACCAGATTAGTTAGCACAAAACCTTTTGCACAACATAATAGCTAGAAAATCAGCCCATTAGTTGCACAACACTATAGATCATACAACCAAAAACATATCTGTAGAAAAATTAGTATTAGCAATCAACCAAATCAGCTAAATTCAGTAAGACTTCTAAAATCTCCTAAAGACCAACCAACATGCAAACCAAGATAACCACCTCTTTGCGTTAAACTTCTGTTGATACATGCCTCAGACTGATTCTCAAAATGTCATTAGCATCTGAAACAAATTTTACTTTTAATCCTCAAAAAGGCATTGGATCTTTGATCATTATAGTTACTTTTCAAACTTGAGCTGATCTCTCGTAGAACATTTGTTGGAATTATGCTATCCTCAATTGATGTTGTATCTGGCATGGCTGCAGGATTGAAGCACTGTCACATACTGATGCAGAGCTAGGAGAATATATAGCAGAAATATTTGCACAGAAAAGACAACGTACAAACAACAAAGAGTAGTAAAACACCTTCACTAATGAAGCAAAGGTTATATTCTTTCCAGATTCTATCAGGCATGGAAGGGAAGTTTATGATCTAAAAAAACTCAGCCAAAGCCATATATTTGATTGATCAAATAATGATTTGAGAAAACTACCAGGAATGGAAGCAGTGCCACTATAAACTACGGTTCTTTCTAGTAATTGTCGATGATTTTCAAAAGAGACGGTTGAAATACCATGGACGAGTTCATCTGTAATATCATGCGCGTCTAAACCAAAAACTGATGGCTGAAATAAAGCTTCTCCAACTTTGTACCTTTCTTTTCCAATTTTGATCACCTAAAACAGAGAGACTAACATCATCTCACTGAAATCAAGCACAGTATTTGGAACTAAAATAAATGAGAAGCAAAGATAAATATTCTTAGGCTGATGGTACTGATTAGTAACATTAAAGGAGAACTTTTTCAAACCGTTTCCTGTAAATAACAAATGAAATTAGTCACAGTGAATGTCCATGCCTTCAACCATTTTACAGGAACTAATATGAAAAAAGGAAACTCATATATTACGCAAGGAACACAAGTTAGGAAAGCTTCACAGCCACTACAATGGCCTGAGAGCAACATAATTACGGTGTCAAAGTTTCACAATCATAAAACTTTTGGAACTTTCCATCTTCCAAAATGTCATTATAATATATTTTGTGTCATTAAAAAGTTGCTGACATTATATATGGGTGGTGAGTGGTCCGACAAAAGGTTATCCTACATTAAAGCAACAATTTTACTTTTGCATTTCATAAAACTGAACTGACGAAGCAGAACTGATCCAACACTGATCCCAAAGAGAAAGTTTCAAGTTTGATGTATCATCTGTTAAAGAACTGTTGCCCATTAACATCATGGGCACCCAAATCTGGAATAGAGTTGGGTAGATAAAAACACCCAAATCTTTGATTGCATATTTGATCTTTTCAATGTTTTGATGAATATGGTCATCTTGGCTACAGAAACACTTCAGATGGTGAATGGAAGCACGGTCTGACCAAAAGGTTATTAGGCATACTATTGATCAACTCAGAAACTGAGAACGTTACTCCAAGATCATCATCCCCAGATACGAGTAAAGTAATAAACTGTGCGATGCACCAGCATTATCCAAAGTTAACCCTCACCATACAGTGCCAAGCTCTATATCTATTGTGTTAAATTCATTGAGAAAAAAACTAACATTCCAAATCTGTCATTTTCTAACATGCATTGGTCAAAGAGATTTGAAAGGCACTGGTCAATTAATCTTCCATATCGTGTACGCTTTATCCACAAACATACAAAGAAGCTACTAACCCTAATAAAAACTCCAGACAAAGCACCCATAAACTAATAATCCTTCCTATATGAATTAATATACACAAACCAAGTCGCAATTTAAACTGGGTACATTGGAATAAAATACTATCAAGGCTAGAGCATATAAAATAGTTAAGCAAACACAGACTCCACTTCTACATCCGAAATAAAACCAATTACTGAGGTTGAGAAAGATATGGCTTCCTTACCTTCAATTGTGATTATTGATCAGTCAGTGAGAACTCCTGATAGATCGGGTTAACCAACCTAAAGGTAAGTAATATCAATAATTAACTGTAAACTTCCTGAAAAGTGAAGATGCAAAAACTAATACACCTCATGGAACAACTGACATCATGATTTCATGATGAATAATAAACCTACAATGAACTTAACTTTTTCCATAATGCACACTTTATTCAAGCATTAACTGCCTAAGCACTCACCATCTAAGAATTGCATGTCTCTTCAACAGAAATCCTACGATAATTTTGGCATAGCTAAGTCTTTTAATAACTTCAGTCTGTAAAGGGAATGCAAAAATATTAAGGGTAGATATCGAATGGACCGATTTTTTTTGTTAAAATGAAAGGATGGATGATTTAAGTATCTATGTTACCATGCATAGACTGCAGACCCTGACAACAAGACCATCCCAATCAACGTTAAGGGCAGTCCTCCCTTGGGTGCACTGGTCGCAGTATATATCCTCGCAATTTCTAACATGTGAATGCTGGGTAATATAGGCGCAGCTGGCGCTGGGGCAATCACAGTGGACTTGCCACTAGTGATGCAGTGTAGGCGTGCAGTAGCGACCGACGGAATTTTCTATATAGAAGAAAAATATTGAAGCTAGATTTTCTATGAACAACTGCAAAATCATCTAATAAATGAATACTCTATATTAAACTAAAACAAAAACAACCAACAAAGTGTTCCCATCTCAGATGATCTCATGCTATGTTCCAAATAAATCCTATGAATTAGAACAATACCATTAAAATAACAGCTTATAAACGTAGCACTGTAAAGTACAGAAAAATCCTAGTACCATATTTCAGCAGCGATGCAAGAAGGCCATCAACATTTACACCAAAAACTCAGGGAACCAGTAGCTTTTTATTCAGCCTTAAACAATGATTAAAAAACAAAATAAACCAGGAAGCATAACAGAGAAGACTACAACTCTCTTTAGCCTCCTGTAGTACTATGCTTGCTAAGTCAGACTACTGCCATTTACTTTAACAAACTCAAGAAGCTGTATGATGACTACAACTCTCTTTAGCCTCCTCGGGTTTGATCCCATGAAGCTTGAAAACCACTTTGCACATGTAACCATGCTACTTTGCCTTCCACGATCATGAGAAAGAGATGATTTATCAATTTCTCCTCGGTTTAGATGAAGGCTATCACACCTTGCGATCCAACATAAAAACACAAGATCTGCTGCTATCCGTCATGCGTGTGTATGCACTTGTGGCTCAGGAGGAGAATCACAAAACCTTCATTCGGTCTCGCGAGTCTTCAACTGACTCCATGACATATGCTGCTTGACACCCACCACTTTTGATATCTTCTCATGGAGTTCTCACTTTAGTTGAATGCAAAAATATCGTTGGTATGAATTGTCATTGCAAGGGCCACAACAAACCTACTTGTTTGAAGCTTACATGCTATCCAAAATGGTTCACAAAGATGAGGGACAGAGCCAACACCGCAAAGAAAATTACAATTTCTTACCCGATCACCATCGGAATAAGTGTTCCAGCCACCGACGCCGCCACGGCTCTCTCTTCTCAGTCGCCATTTTCCAGCATCGTGGTGTCGCCACCAGTATTTTCAGCGACCCCCTCCTCCAGTGCTCCTGACCGTTCTAATTTTGGTCTTACTCTGTTTGACGACCAATGGTGCACGACCTTATATTTATTTAATCAGTTCACTTCTATTTCTGACCATGGGTCGGGTAAACATACTTTATATTGGATTCTTGATTCGGGAGCCTCATATCACATGGTTGGTGACAAGGGTTCTCTTACTGATATTACTGAAGCTATCGATTCTTCGAATGTTCTACTTCCTGATGGATCTGTTTCATCTTCCACACATTATGCTTCTATATGTTTTGGAGATACTACTCTAACTCATGTTCTTTATGTACCTACCTTGCGATGTCATTTATTATTATGCTCTAGAATGTTACCTCCCTCAAAATGTATTAAATTTTCTAGCTTTGTATACTAAAAATTATTGCATTTTTACAGAAAATCAGTACGAAGACTATGATTGGCGTGCGTGAAAAATAGGGGGGGGGGGGTTATTGGCTTCGTCTACTAGATGCACGTGTCCAGTCTCATATCCCATAGTTAGTTCCGTGAGTTTCTTCAGTTTTTGCATCTTCATTTGATTTATGGCATCAACGTCTTGGGCATCCGTCCTCTTTGGTGTTGTCTTCTATTCCTAATCTTGATTTTAGCACAAATAATACTTTTGTTCCTTGCTCTGTATGTCATAGAGAAAAATAGACTAGACATAGTTCTTCTTTGAGTTCTTCGAATGCTAGTTCTTTGTTTGAATTAATACATTGTGATGTTTGGGGACCTTATCGATCACTATCTTCTAGTGGTACATTCTATTTTTTTTAACTATAGTTGATGATTATTCCCGAGCTGTTTGAGTTTATTTACTAGTGGCTAAGTCAGATGTAGCTTCTAAATTTATAGGATTTTGTTCTTTGATCAAGAATCAGTTTGGGCGCTCCATTTGTCGTATCCGTGCTGATAATGGTGCAGAATTTCTACATTTGAGATTATACTTTGCTGAATCCATGATTATTTTTGAGACTTTTATGGCTGATACACCACAACAAAATGGTCATGTAGAGTGCAAGTATCATCATTTGTTAAATGTGGCTCGTGCTTTGCACTTTCAAACTAGTCTGCCAATTGATTTTTGTGGAGAATGTGTTCTCATTGCTACGTAATTGATTAAATGGATACCGAAGAAGTAACTCAATGAACACACACCATTTGAGTAACTCAATGAATGCACTCTAAACTACAAGCTTTTACGAGTCTTTGGTTGCCTGCGTTTTACCTCACACATTCCCAGATTCCGTGACAAGTTTGCTCCAAGAAGTCAATGATCTCTTTTTCTTAGGTATCCCGCTGGAAAGAAAGGCTATCGCCTTTCATATTTGAAATCATACACCTTCTTCAATTGTCAAGATGCTGATTTTTATGACGACCAGTTTCCATTTGCTGTTCCATCCGTACCTGTTCAGACTGCACAATCACAAACAGACACTTGGTTTTATGACTCTCCTTCATCGGCTCCATCAATGATTACCAATGGTGCATCAACCTCACAACCGATATCACCTTCGCTCACGCCTGATGCCACCTTGCAATTGGAACAACCACCGCCTGACGTGGCCTCCAATGCCGATCAACGACTAGAGCTACCGTCGGCTGCTACGCCGTTTAACGCGGCCTCTCTGCTGCTTGACACGGCTATCCCACCACCTAAAGTGTCTGCTACGCTGCTAGAATCACCGCTGACAACATCCCCGTCACCGCCTCCTGTGGTCGACTTGCCTCATTCTCAACAGAGTGTTCATGATCGTTGCCCTCTTGCTTATTTGAATGATTATGTTTGCTCTATGATTTCTGTAAACCCCCCACCGCTATGATCACTCCTGTGTAGAGGTGTCAATTCGGGTTATCATGTTGGGTTTCTATCGGGTTAAAAACGTTTCGTGTTGAAATAGGTCGGGTTGAAACATGTTGATTTCATTTTTCGTGTCGGGTCGGGTTGGGTTACTATCGTGTAAGGTTGAAAACGTGTCAGTTTTTTCCCCAGGTTGGGTCGTATCAGGTTGAGTTAATATCGGGTCGGGTTACTATTGTGTAATTTTTGTACTTGGGTTAGGTAGGGTCGGGTTAAAATATTGTCAGGTTGGATCGGATCGGGTTACTATCGTGTCATTTTTTGTATTGATGTTTTGTTCGGGTCTAATCATGTCAGTTATTTTTTATAATGTTTTATGATAATATATCAAAAATGCCATTTATTATATTTTTATTAGTTTAGTATTTTTAGGAGGTCAACACTATACTCTTTTTCCCATTGGGTTTTTTAATG
>JAULKM010100154.1:0-10603 GCA_032355605.1 Rubia tinctorum
AAAAGATCCGACCAACAAGCACGACGACACCTACCGGTCCAAAAAGAGAAAGAGATCCGACCAACAAGTTCAATACTTGAAATGAGTTGCGGAGTATCAAAGATATGAATGTTAGACAATAGGATTATCGGAAGGAGTACAAATAACAGCCGGTGAAAAAAATAGCCTCTACAGTACCAACAAGCAAAGATGCCTTTAAAGAACTCAAAGTCAGAAAAGAACTTGGAACAATGATGAAGAAAATCGGAGTAGACGTAGTGAGCAGAACGTTGTCGTCTTAGGAAATAAGGAAAGTCAAAAGATAGAATTGACCCCGGTTGACAGAACCATTCAAATCAAACAATCTGTATTATATGGTGCTTGGGATTAGAAAATTTCATTGACTCACATCCTTTTTAACTACTCTCTTAGATTCCTTAAAATAATGCCCTGCTTTGATGATGGTAAAGTGTCCTACTATTCACACATTTCCAGATTTTTCACACGTCTCATACTTCAAAAAAAATCTTCTATGAGACCGTCCCACCATATCTTATGGTTAGACAGGAGACTTGAATGCAATTTTCAATAATATAAAGAAAATTCATGGGTTAACTTGTTGGATCAAAAGCGGGTCATTACACATTTTCAGGTCATCCAATTTTAAAGGAGGAATCTCTAAAATGTGAATTTTCTCCATCTGCTATCATAAGCTTAAGAGTGAAATAAGCATTCAGTCAAAGTAGGGCTGTCAAACGGGCCATGTCATTCGATGGATACATTTTATCCATTTACTATTTTCACTTATTGAATTTTTTTGAAACAAATAGTCGGGCTCCTTCTCATTAATATGTAAAAATGAGTTACATTTGTGGTCGATTGTATGCATAATCACCAGTGTTAGTCTATCTACTTTTAGCTAATAAACTATTAATACTGCTAGTATATATTCTATTACACTTGATGAGCTGATAAACTGTAAACGCAATATATAAAATGAGAAAAGCATATATATTACTAGGTGGGACGAAATCCCACATGGCTGGCTCACTGAGAGTGAGTGGGGTGAGCCTCCCCACTTGAGCTCCACACCAACATGGTGTATCAGAGCTTGGTTCACGCCAACCTGGTATATAGACACTTAAAAACCATCATTTATTAGGAGGGAGAGCTCAAGTTGTGTCTGGCCAGTCGAACACAATGTCCCGGTTGCCTTGAAGGCTAAATGAAAGAAGTTTCATAAAAGGAAGTGATCAACCTGTACCGTGATTACATCCAGCATCGTCGATCTCAACCCACCAGAGAGTTATCTTAGTCCATGTGGCGTCCCGACTCAAATAGTCACAGTAGCACACTAGGCTTGACATTGATATCTTATAAGCACGAAGATCTCTAACTCGAGCCCGCTTGGACCTTCATGATATATCGCTCTATCGATAAATGTCTAAACCAGTCGTAGTCTACTAATCTACTCTTTAACCTTAGAGGATTTCCCCAAAAGTATGTTGTCTAAACTACTTTTGACTTGAATTTCTCCTAAAACTAGTCTTTTTGGAGAGAAGATCGGAAGCCAACCAAATTCTCCCATTTAAAAGGTCATCGGAGAACCTAATTGGTAGAGACCTCTTAATCTAATGCTTTAGACAAAAAGGACCCAGATTTAGGCTCTGTTTGGCAGAGCTTTTTAGCTGATGTGCTTATAAGCAAAGTATTTTTTGGTGTTTGGTAAACTGCAAAAAACAGCTTTTTTGAAAGCATAAGCTATTTTTGGGGGAAAAGCAGAAGCTGGTCTCCCCCTGCTTTCAAAATAAGCCAGCTTTGCTTATAAACACAGCTCTACCAAACAGAGCCTTAAAACATCCTTCCTTATAACTAAGAGCAACAAAAAATGAAACTAAAGTTACTAAGCTGAAAATGGAGTAGAGGTACAAAGACACCGGAACCACCAAGGGAAGTGGAGGTAAATCAACCCAACTAAAATATAAAAAAACCAGCAATTATTTTCATTTAGCCCAATACGATAACTCGGTTCAGCCATTCCAGATCTGACCGAACCCGCCACTACTCTATTTGGACGGATTTGACCCATGATTAATAATCGTCGTCGGTGACGTTTCCGTCGGTCACCATTAGAGAAATATTACCAGAATTTTTCACTGTGAGGTCGGGGCTGAGCTGCCGTACACCACCATCAGCTGTCGTGCGCCGGATCTGGATCACCATCACCCAAGCCCCTGGATGGTGCGCTACCTTATGCCACGCTCAGCGATCATTTTCCAACCTAGACCACCAAAGGGAAAGTGCACAACCTCTTGTGCGAAGGACATCCCTTTCTTTGTATGAGCACTACCGCTGCTCTGGGTCTGACTTGCTAGGCGCCTCCGCACGACTTTGGGAAGATGAGTGTACCCCCTTCTCTAGCGACAGCAATTGGCCCAACTGCTTGCTTCTTCGCGTGATTAGAGGTCGCGGCTAGCTTTTTCTCCATTATTCCTCCTGATTCCTAGCTCCGACGTCAGATATACTACTTGGACAGAAAAGAAAAGCTACAACTATTGGAGGGAGTCCGACGGACTACCAGATCTGGTGGCGGCGGCCCCTAAGGCTACGGTTTTATTTTGGTTCCTATGGCTGAGAGCGGTTTTTTAGAGAGACGTGGCATTTTTTTCCACACATGTTTTTTAATTGTCACGGACTAATGGACTTATTGGATAATAACTTATTAAATTAATGGATAAAAATTGTATTGTAATTATTGGTTTGAGTTAGGTTGGATCACAGATGACCCATTGGATAACTTGGGTTGGGTCAGATTGGGTAGAGTAATGGGTGACCCGTGGATAATTTCTTATCATAAGATAACCTTTTCTTTTCATGAGTAATTTAATGTTCCCCAACAAATATAATCATTTCATAAACAATCAAATTCTCGATTCATCATTTTTATACAAATTTGACTGAGGAGCCAAGCTCGTAGAGTATTCGAGCTCGAGCTCAACTAAAATTGTTCGATAACCCCATCAAGAGAATAATATATATTTATTAAATTTAATATATAATAATGTATATAAAAATATATTTAATTATTGCTCGAGTTTGAGCTCTTGGGCAAACACGAGCTCAAGTTCCAGCTCGAACATGAGGTCGAGCAAAATTAATTTCATTTGAGCTCTCGAGTTTGAGTCAAAATTTTACGAGCTCGATCGAACTTGAACAAATTCGAGCCGACCTCATATAGTATTCGAGATTGACCTCAACTAATAATGTTCGTTAAACTAATCGAGATTATCGAGCTAACATGATATATATATTTTTTTTATTAAATATAAGAGTGTATTATAATATGTACAAAATATAAAATATATATATTTAATAATGAGTCGAGTTCAAACACGAGTTTAAATCAAATTAGTTTCACTCGAACTCGAGTGTGATCTAAGATTTTACATGCTAGATCAATCTCAAGCCGAGCTCGAGCTAGATTAGTTTCATTCAAACTCGAGCCAAGATTTTACAAGCTCGAGCTAGAAGATGAATAATAGAGGGAGGAAAGGCTGAACGAAGACTTACTGGATTAATTAAATAATGACTTATTACAATGATCTATTGAATTAATAAATTCTAACCCACTGGGCCATATGAATTAATCTATGGGCTACCCATGGAATACCCATGTATTGACCAAACCCAATTGTAATCCAAGCCATTGTGACCCATTAATAAATGAGTTAATTGGTTAATAACACATTGGATAATGGGTTGGATAATGAATTAATTCAAATCATTTGTTTGACAGCTCTACTAGGGACCCCCAGTCAAATATATTTACAGCTAGGACAGATTCAATAAGCTTCAACAGTCTTGTTTTCTAGGAGGGATTTTACATAAGTGGACTAAAAGAGATCCGAAACTTCTCTCTCTCTCTCTCGCCCTTATTCTCTCTGAAACTCATTTTCTCCAACAAGCCAAACCATAATCCTAGCTTGGGGGCTGCCTCCGCTACCAGATCTGGTGGTCTGACGGCCTCCCACCCTAGTTATAGTGTTATTTTTCTGTCCTTATTATAGTTTCTAACTTTAGAACTGAAATCGGCATGTGAAGGGAATGTCAACAATATCGAAAGTCGGAGAACAACCCTAACCTTGACCTCATCATCGAGGGTAGAAGACACAGCCGACGACGAAGTAGAAGCCCAGCAATTCAAGGAAAAGATTGAACAGATGACGGAGCTCGCTCGCTTTCCTAGAAGACAAGGCAGTGGTCGTTCGTTGTTGCACAAAGAAGACAGTGGCCTTCACACAGAGTTGACGAAACCCAGCTTGGCGTTTGCCCATCACTGGGGTGCACAAATGGCTAGTGGAGGCAGCACACAACAGCGGGTGGTGGAGCATAGTCGCAGGAGGTGAAGTACATCGATAGAGGAGGCGCACGACTTACCTCAGTGCCAACGAAAATCAAAATGGTAAATCTAGTAATTCTTTATTTAGTGGTGACCGATGGAAACGTCGCAGACAACGATTTATCATCGTGGATCAGATCCGTCAGAATAGGGCGATGGCGGGTTCAAATCTGTAAAGGATGAACTGGGACACCATTTTGGCTAAAATGAAATTATGCTGGTTTTTTTCCTACTTTAGTTGGGTTGGGTTGGGTTGGGTTGGGCTGTTTTGTCTCCGGTCTTCCAGATATGTTGCGCCTTTACCTGATTTCATCTCAGCAGTAGTGTAGTTAGTCACCAAGACAATCAGAGTGTTGTGTTCGACTGACCAGGCGCAACTCGGGTTCTACCTCCCTAATAAATGATGATCTTTAAGTCTCTATACGCCAGGTTGGCGTGGAGCAAGCTCTGATACACCATGTCGGTGTGGAGTTCAAGTGGGGAGGCCCACCCCACTCACTCTCAGTGAGCCAGTCATGTGGGATTTTATCTTACCTTGTAATAGATAAACGTTTCTCATTTTAGTTGTGGTATTCTACAGTGTATCAGCTCATCAAGTGTAATAGGATAGACTAGCGTATTACTAGTTTATCAGCTAAAAGTAGATAAACGAACACTGATGATTGTGCATACAATCAACAACAAGTGTAACTCATTTCTATATGTTAATGAGAAAGTTCCCGGCTATTATTTTCAAAAACAAAAGGAGGGATTTTACAGAAAAGTTAAGAAAGAGTATCCAGGAAAGAAATGCATCATCAATGTTATGTGTCGGTCCCTTTATGTTATTTCCAACAAAACATGTACCTCATTCATGCAATCAATTTCTAAAAGAAGATCAGGTAAAACAGCAAGTATGGTTTCATTTTCCATGTCATGTGAATGGGGCATGGGTGATATTCACAGGTAAAATAGAAAAGTTTACATATCAGCTGATAATATAGGAATCATTAACGTGTGTCTTCACCCCAAATTAACTTTAGCTACACAATTCATGAATGTCTATAATGTGTGATAAGTAATTTCATTACGACAATTTCTTAGCTATAGTTAAAGCTAGAGGGGTCAATTAATGTTAATGTCAATAACCATTGGGACCCATTAAATACAAGCTAATTGGATGGAAAATTTCCCCTATTTTCTAATTTGAGATTATGATCAAATTGGTTTTATAGCATTGAGTTACAAGAAGAAATGAGATTGGAATCCTAATCTTCCCATATACCCATTTAAAATTGGGTAATTATGGGTACCCAATTAATACCTGATTAATTCTCGTCTTTTGATGAATATATTATTTAGTGCAATTAGACTCCACACAAGCTTGAATATTTTTTTTATTCTTTTCTAACTATTTTTGTAGTTACATTTTCCAAACTTAATCAAATTCCTACTACAACTGCAAACGAGTTTGTTCGAGTTCAAATTGTTTAAAATATTTCGAACTCGGTTCGATTCGATTGAACCTGCAAAATCATGATTCACTTTGATATCGAGTGAAATTAATTTAGTTTGAACTCGAAACAAGCAATGAATGAATGAATATATTATATTATATTATTTACATTACATTATATTATATTTAATAAAAATGAAATATATATATATATATATATTTAATATGTTGGCTCTGTAAACTCGACGAGATTAACGAACAATATTAGTTGGGTTTGAACTCAAACTCAAAATCGAATGTTGTACGAGCTCGTATTCGAGCTCGTAAAGTATTCGAGCCCGAGCTCAAATACTGTATGAGCTCGAATATTGTACATGCTTGAACTTGAATACTGTACAAGCTCGAATACTGTATGAGCTTGATCTCGAATACTGTACGAGCTCAAATACTGTAAGAGCTCGATCTCGAATACTGTAAGAGCTCGATCTCGAATACTGTACGAGCTCGATCTCGAATACTGTACGAGATCGATCTCGAATACTGTACGAGATCGATCTCGAATACTGTACGAGCTCGATCTCGATCTCGAATACTGTACGAGTTCGATCAAATTGGAATTCATGCCGAGATTCAAATTAGTGGTTGTTCAAATTCAGCTCGACTCATTTATGGTCCTAAGTGTTGTAGAATTAAAATGAAAGAACATGAACCGTACCATATCTGGCGACAGATTATAATATAATTTAAGCACGTGAATGAGTGACGGTCTGTCTAATAACACCAAACTATTAGACTACTGATTTATACATGCTTTTAAAATGTATAATTTGTGAATTATCGTGACTTTTTATGTTAAATATTACATATGCATTTAATTTGGCAATTTTTGGTATTTATTGGGTATTTGTTGGGTTCCCATTACGTTAACACAATTTGGGACTCATTGGGATCAAAATTTCCCATTAATATAATCATACTCATCCCGTCCAATCTCAAAAGTTAATGGGTATTTAATACCCGATCCCATTAACTACCAATTTATTAATTTCTCATCTCATTTCTTTCCAATCCCGCTCAATTGACACCTCTAGTTAAAGCAAACCTCAGCATCCTCTTGTATACTCCATGATACACCATTAGTCGAAGATGCGTCAACTGGAGTTCATCAAATGTCACACAATGTTGCCTAGAGATGCGCTTTCATTCATCCACCATAATGTCGATAACGCTCCCAGTCCTGAATCGCAGCCTCTCCAATAAGAAGCAAAAAATTTCAGACGAAGCAAATTATGAAACATCCTGTGAGCATGAATTGAAATTGGAAAATACTTAAACTTAAAAGAAATCAACAAATAAAAACAAAAACAGATAGATAGAATGCTGAATATGATTGATGGTCTTCCTTATCTCATAGGGAAATGCAAAAGCACCAGATACGTACAACTCTCCATCCACGACATACATGTGAAAGTTGGAGAGATGTTTGTTTGGATCATCCCCTTGTCTACCAAGGAATGATGGTAGCAAGTGTATCAACCCGAACTTCAACTCAAATTGCCTGATAAGACTATTTTCTGGATAAGTTATGCACATAGAAATGGAAAGTAGAGGGTTATTATGCACACTTTCTAGGGAAGACCTTCTATCTCTCTTAAGGTTTAACTCTAACTCGGAGTCGTAGTGCAGGAGTTCTTGTGAAGAGGATCAAGTACGAACGATACACCAAAAACTCGAACAATACTTCTCCAAGCCAAAACAAATCAAATAAAAATCAACTAGCTAATAGTCACACAAATATATCCAAACACTTAAATATATACGCCTCTTCCCGGGTACGGTGCCAAAATTTGGGAGGTTATCGTCATACCTCTCAAATATTCAATTTATAACTCCTAATACTTGCTATGCTACAATTAAGTACATAGTGGTAGTAGAGATCGTCCAGGAAGAAGAAGAATTTTCTTAAGTGTTCATGCATGTGATAGTAACAAATTTGCAATTCCATAACCAGATACCGAAGAAAAAGAATTATAAGCTATCATCATCACTTCAAATTTAATGCAAAGGTCTTACTCAACAACTTATATTAGTCTATGATGCAGTTCGGTACCGTTACTCAGCTTGGGATTTTAGCCTTTTCTCTAGAGGGATAAGGAATACTCAGCTGAAACTATAAGGTCTTGAATGTTGTGGAGGGAAGTCTCTCCATTGCCCAACAAGAACAAGACGTAAACTTCGGCTTTCTTGGACAAACTTGCAGCCAAATTCAATGGGAGAGTAAGAGAATTGAGGTTCCTCAAAATCTGTATGTACAATGAAGCACATGCATATTACATTTGAAACACCTATGAGTTGTATTCTAAGCACCAAGTTGTTATGGTACCACATTTAAATTATAAAAGAATCACTTAAATACTAAATTTGAAGCACTTACAATCGATGGTTGAAGCACCAACGCTTGTAAGTGTTTCGAGCATCACTTGTAAGTGATTCAATTGAAACTCGTAAGTACTTTTGTGCCACGAAAACAACTTGATGCTTAGAGTACAACTTATAGGTGCTTCGAGCATCACTTTTATCGGCTTCAAATGTAACTAATATGTGCTTCTGTGACACGAAACGACTTGTTTCTTAGAGTACAATTTGTTGGTGCTTTAAGCATCACTTGTAAGTGATTCAAATGTAACTCGTAGGTGCTTCTATGCCATGAAAAAAATTTAGGGCTTAGAGTACAACCCGTAGATGTTTCGAGCATCACTGGTAAGTGCTTCAAGTGTATAACTAGTAGGTGCTTCTCTTCTAACTTGCATGTTCTACGAAAGCAACTTAGTGCTTAGAGTATACCTTGTAATTGTTTAAAGTATAACTTGTATGTGATTAGAGTATAATTTGTAGGTTTTAAAGTATAACTTGCGCGTTCTTCCTCACAAGTATACAACTAGATTTTTTTTATCAAGTACTTAAAGTTACCAAAATCACAGTTGACTTTAGAATTTATTACCTCCTAATCAAAGAATGGCTAAGCTGTGCAATTGATCATTATAAACATAAACCTATAACATCAACTGAACCTAGAACAGACATAAGAGAGCCTTTTGAATGTTTCATCAAAGAATAAGTAAGCAAAATTAGTTTTGGTATGATGACTTCGAACTTATTAAGGAATTGTAATATTATGTAAATTGTAATTATATTTGAATTCCTTTTCTAGTCTGGTATAGGTCCTTATTAGAATTCCTTTCCAAGTCTGGTATAGGTTCTTTGTACTACTATATAATGTACCCAATAGCATGAATACATACACACAATTATTACCCCGTAAATATTCTTCATTGTGATATGAGGCTAATTCAAGCCTAATTTAATATATGGTTTTCGGATATTAGAATTGCTTAAACACAAAGCCTTATTTTAGTCATGGTTTATTATGCAATTATAAGAAATTTCATTTAGAATGAGGTTTTTTTAAAAATATGCTGATAAATTTAGAGACCTATTGTGCAATTATCAAAATACTATATATGTCACAAAAAATTAAGAATTTTCATTTTTCTCCTCTTTCTCCTATCGTAAACCGCCCCCTCTCACCGGTAACCACCTCCGGCCGACGGTTACCGCCGGATTTCCACCGAATTCTGCCAATTTTCCACCGTCTCTTCCGCTCTTCTCTGCTCGCCGACGATCCTTTTAAGGAGATCTCTATTTCTGGCGTTGCTCAATCTCCAACTCTCCATTTTCCGACTATGCTCGATCTGTGACGTCGACGACAATGGCGCTGCGACCGGAGGTGTCGTCATCGCTCTAATCTTCGATGATGAACGCGATGCGATTCCTGCGAGAGGCATCTGATGCATCAATGATGTCGAGGGTTGACGACGACGGCGAAAGTTGAAGAAGATCGGAGATGAATATGTAGAAGAAAACGGTGACGAAGATGAGATGACGCACTCGACTAAAACTGACATGATGACTCGTGCGTGCATCTCACGTGCGATATCAGTGAAGTCGACGGTGGACGTGAGGTCGACGCACGGTGGAGGTGAGGTTGACGCTCTGCGGAGGCGAGGGTCGACGACGCACGACGAAGGCAAAGGTTGACGGTCGACGGTTGACGCAAAGGTCAATGGTTGAAGCAAAGGTCAACGGTGAACAGTGGAGGCGGCGGTCGATGACGGACGGTTGAGGTTCTGCGAACGTGAGGTTTAATTCATTTTTTAATTTTTCTTCTTCAGAAACTTGATGAGGTATAATGTTATTTGATTGAGTATATTACAAACAAAAGGTCTCTGGTCTAGTGGTTAAGTCCCAATGTTTGGTGATAGGCGCCTGGGGTTCGAGTCCCACCAACTTCAATACTTTGAAGAATATATGTTTTTGAGGTACATGTTGAAATTTAATATTATTTGACTGGCGATATAATAAATAATGTATTTCTGGTGCAGTGGTTATTACTCTTGGTTTTGAGGTTAGCAACCTGATTTCAAATTTCACATGTCTTTTTTTTTAAAGAATTTTTATTCACGAGGTACTATAACTTTTTGCTGATGTTTGTAACTTTTTTTAATCTTATGTTGATATTTTTCAATATTCGTGTGAAGTTTAATTGATATGATTTTATGTTTTTTCCTTTTTTTGGTTGATATGGATTGATATTTGCAGTTTTTAAAATTATTTTCTCATATTGATGTTTTTCATTTTCCGGTTGAGGCTTTAGTAATAGGAGTTGATGTTTGTAGTGTTATTTTTCTGATGCTGATATTTTTCATTTTTCGAATGAGGTTCAGGTATTA
>JAULKM010100155.1:8564-26482 GCA_032355605.1 Rubia tinctorum
GGCTGAGGAGGTAGATCTGGCGGTGGGATGGCAAATTGACCGGTGGTGATGATTCTGGGTAGGGGGCAGAGCTGCCGCTGAGCAGAAGTGGTGGTGGTGGGAACAGGCGACGGCGTGATGGTGGCACAACTGTCTCTTAACTTATGTCCTTGACTATTCATCGGGTTTTGGTCTTGATGTTCATCGATGAATTTTTTCATGAATCACTGACTCAATTTTTTATGCCCCAGTTTTCTTAGATGTGATACTTTCTTGTTAATATTTATATTAATAATATGCATTCACAACCTTTAGATACTTTTCATTCAAATACTCATTCAATCCAAAAGAGTCTCATAGGATGATCGAGGAAATGATGGAAAATGTGAAATGTGAAGGTTGTAGTGTTTGATATTTATTAAGGGGTGGGCGTTTTCGTGACATGGTTGCAGAGCGGCAGTGGTTCGGTGATGGAGTGGCGGAGGCCCACTGGTGGGCGATGGAGGCACGACAACGGAAGCTCGGTGGAGTGGCAGGGGCGTGTTTGAAGAAGAAGAAGTGTGTGGGTAAAATGGTCCATAATTTTTTTAAAAAAATTTAGGGATATTTATGTCTTTTTATGTTTGGTTTATGGCTGATTTTTTGAGCCAATGCCGCAATTGAGCAAAATGGGTATAATTGCACAATTTTACTGATACATAGGGTTAGTTTCGTACTTTCAAATTTTACAAGGTTATATATGCATTTTCTCAATTTAATAGGGTCATTTTTGCACTTTTTACAGAAATATCATTTTTTCAACATATATTAAGTCTTATTTGAAACATTCCTCACCCTATTCACTAGCGGAGCCAAAATTTGCTATGACCAAAAAAATGTATTTATACAATGATTTGGATGAGACGGTTTTATCCAATTTTATGGTAAGACATGAGTTTAAATAAAATTATTTGAATATTAGAGATGACATGGGATACTCATGTCTCAACATAAAGTTATAATGAGACGGTTTTTTTTAAAAAATAAATAAAACATCCACCAAATGTGACTGTGATATATTCATTAGGCTATCCACACCTTAGAACTTAAAAATGAAACAAGGATACAATAGAGATCATCCGAGAGGTAAGTGACTAAGATGTAGCCTTAGTGATCCGCTTGGATATGTTTCCTGTGAATTGATCTCCACCCCATGTGTTAACCAATCCTAGGCCAGATATCCAATAGGATCGAGACTGAGAAACTACTAGCATAGACTACAAGATAGGTAGAAGAGCTTATAGATGCAAAAGCTTTGCAAAAGTGCAACTCCTAAGTACCATGTTAAACCATAGATTTTGGATGGTAATTTTGAGTTGCATGCTTTTAGAATTAGGCTTCCGTGTGCATTGTAGAGATATGAATGTATAAGTGGCATCCTTACTATAGAATTATGATGGATGGTATGCCGATCCTATCAAGTGTGATGGCTGGCATTAATTTTTGGTGCAACTGATCAAGGTTCCAGTTGAGCAAATCTTGTTGTTACGATACCTGAGTTCTTACTATCAGATGTGCTTCTTGGTTTTGTTTCCTAAATGTGTGAGTCCACATAATTACTCTGCCAATTGTAAGCTCTTTGATCACCCAAATTATCTTCAACAGAATTCCACGGGGATCTGTTTTACCTAGAAAAATTAGGATGACCTGCATACAATTAGATTCCACAATGAGAGGGGAGAATTGATGTGTCAATACAAACTTGAGACCTTCCAAAATAGCTAGGTTTAAGCAATTAATGAAGTAGCAAAGTCAAGAATCAGTTTAGAGGCAATAAATAGAGGAAACCCATAAGAGTTCCTAACTACCATACCTATTGATTGGAAGAAATATTAGAAATTGAAGTATTTGTGTTCATTCTAAATCCATGATCTGGGGTTTTCCACTTGTAGGCCCTAATGAGTAGTTTTTTTCCCCTGAAAGAGGAGAGGACTCCTATCTGAGTTAGCAGTAAACATTCATCAGTTTTACTTTGAGGATGGATTCTGAATATGTCAGTAAACAAGAGGATTAATTCTTTTTTCATTCCAACTATGTTAAGACCCTTGTTTTCATACAAGTAGCTACATCTCATTTTCCACATGATCAAATAGGAGATTGAGGCTAAGACACAAATTGCATTAGTCCAGGTTCTTGTTTTACTAACTATAGACCACATCCAAGATAATATATCATACATATGTGGAAAATTCATTGCTCTCAGCTCCAGTAATTGAAAGACATAAAGCCATGTAGATCTAGCCACATAACATAGGCAATGATTCATGGTGTCTATGTTATTGCAGAAAGGACACTCATAAGTTGTTGATCAAAATTCCTATTCTATTTAAAGTCTTAGAGAAGGGGGAAAAATTATTCAACACTTTCCATGGGAAAAAAGAGGATGAGAATTGAACATATCATACAGAGGCTTCCAGAAGGTGTTCTTATATTTCTAGTCAGCTGAAAGGCAGATTTAATTAAAAAATGACTTGAGGGGTTCGATTCAAGATCATTTGATCTTTCTGGTGGTACAAAGTAATGGACCCCTACAATTTGTTAGTAGTAAAAGCAGAAAGACCAACTGATAGTTGTTGCAAGTGAGTCGGTTTGTGTAATTGAAATTGAGCAACTCTAAGATGAGGCATGTAGATATCCTGATCAGTATTCCAGAAGTTCACTAGGCTACCCATGCCAGACCTATTGGCTATCCAAAAGTAAGACTGGCCATCTCCAATTAAGATTTGAGTGTTTTCTACAACCAACTGAGAGACCTTACATGTCTTCTTCCATGCATCAGAATTTCTTTCTGATTGAGGCATGGACCAGAGTTATGTACCATGTTGAAGGTTCCACCATAGTTTTAGGGAGAAACAGGTTATAAAGCATTTTAGGGATCTAAGACCTAATCCATTTTCAGTGAAGGGTAAGCTCAGATTAGAAAATGGTTTCCAGTGCCTATGACTATCTTATGGTTTCTCACCTCAGATAAATACATTATAAGCTTTTCGATCCTATCTTATATGTGTGGTGTGGGAGCTATAACATTCTAAATGTGGATAGGGATTGCTGAGAGTGTATGTTTAACCATGATTAATTTACCAGTTGTAGATAGCCATTTATTGTTCCAGTGTGTTATTCTTAGGTTAATCTTTTCTAAGGTCTCATTAAAATGGTGGTTACACTTCCTACATTAGAAAATGTTTATTCCTAGTAACTTATTGGGAAAATGCCTCTGTTCTATTCCTTTTAAGGTACTGACCCTAGATCTGGAAATTGAGTTACATTTAGATCTTACATAGAATGCACTTTTCTAATAATTAATTAGCTGACCATAATCTAGCTGGTAATATTTCAAGAATGAGATGATATTTGTGGATGATTTCTTAGCAGCTTTGAAAAAAACTACCGTGTCGTCTACATAAAACATATGGGCGAAACTGAAATTATTACCAGGGACTGAGAAAGGGTCCATAAGGTTAGCATCAAACATGACTTTTAGTCCCCTATTTAGAAGTTTGTTATGAAATTAAAAAGTGTAGGGGAGAGGGGGTCACCCTGTTTTAGTCCTATGGAGGATTTAAAATAGCCGTAAGGACATCCATTAACCAGGTTTGATAAGTAAGCTATTTTGATGTTACTCATTATCATCTTTACAAAGTATCCATGAAAGCCATATTTTAAAAAACAATGAATTTAGCATAGCCCAGGATACCCCATGAAATGCTTTGGACATGTCCAATTTGGCAATGGTATTCAGTCCCTGTGATGATTTGTTTAACATCCTAACAGATTCTTGCATGACAAGAATAATGTCATCAATCTCTCTGCCTTTGATGTAGTTTGATTTCTCAATGGATATACATTTACTGACTAAAGGACTTAATCTCTCAACCAGGATTTTAGATAGAATATTATTAACAAAGTTAACTAAGTTGATAGGCCTAAAATCAGTGAATTTAGCAGAGTTTGCAGCTGTGGGATTAGGGTTAACAGAGTGCTGATGATTGATTTAGGAACTTGGACCCCACACATAAACTCCTTGATACAGATTAGAAGATCTTGTTTGATTATATCCCATCCCCATCTGTAAAATGTCCACTGAAACCATTTGGACCACCACAACTGTGTTCACCTAAACTGAACATAGTTGGTTGTAGTTCTTTCATTTGTACAGGCCTTAAGAGACTAATATTGTCTTGAGTATCTAATATATGGGGGGATGCAGGTGAAGAAGTGCATAATATTAACCCCATAAATATAATTAATGTCCTCAGTGATTAGGTTTTCAAAGAAAGCCGCTGAAGCTTATCCTATCTGACTCTAATCAGTTAGCATAATGTTATCATAATTTATTTTATTTATCCTAAGCCTAATGTGGTTTTGTTTGACTGAGTTATGAAAGAAAGTAGTGTTTAGATCACCTACTTTGAGCCATTTTTCCTTGAATTATGTTTCCAGAAATCATTTTCTTCAGTCAATCTTTCATTAAGTTTAGAGCTTCCTAGATTCAATTTAATTAATCCTGAGGGAGAGAGAGATTGTTCATATTCAGTTTCAGCTTCCTGAACTGTTCTTTTTTCCTTTTTAATGTTTTCAAAGAGATTTCCAAATATTTATTTGTTCTAACATTTTAAGCCCAGTTTGAGTCTTTTCAATTTTAGTGTAAATCTAACATCCCTTGTTCAGTTAAAGGTTTCTCCCATGATTTCTTAACCAACTCTAAAAAATCCGGTCTTCTTTTCCACATTGATTGGAACCCGTTTTGGCCATTTTTAAGAATTAGCAATAGTGGTGAGTGATTAGAGTCCAGTCTATTTAAAAACTGTACAAATGCACTACTAAATTTTGAGAAAAACTCTTTATTGGCTAAGCATCTATCCAGTCTCTTATAGACATTTCTAGAGCCTCTCCTACCATTTGTCCGGGCAAAATATTACCACTAGTGGGAATTTCAATTTAGTTGGTGCCAACTATAAATGAGTCTAAATACATCATACTGTTTGTATTTTGGAAAGAGTTACCCTTGTATTTTGAGATTTATCTACTAACATTGAAGCCACCAGACAATATAGTGGGGTAATCTATAGAAGTGATAGTTACAGCTAATGAGTCAAACATTTTTCTGCCTTTCAGTTTTATCATACTTGCCATAGATAGAGAAAATGCTCATTTTTCATTGGTATTAGGATCAGTTATGATGATGAGTGTGCATTGATCCTGTGTGGTTATTAGTTGTCCTAAAACCTATCATTTAGAAAAGTCCATGTTCTACTATCTTGGGAGGGGAAGCATAATGAGAATCCTAGTTTTTTCCTGAATACTTCTACCTGATAAGATTTTTGTTTATTTTCAATAAGAATTAGGACAAATATGTTGTGAATATGAATCATCTTTGTAGTCTAATTAGGTATCCTTGAATTCCTCTATCATTCCAAGTAATTATGTTAATATTCATTGGGAAACTTGGATTTATCTTTCAAGCAGGTAATGATTACAGTGGGAAATTTTAAAAAGTTCTTAATTTGTTCAGAGGGTTCAGATATACCTGGGGATACCTGTATTGTATCAGTGTCAGGAACTATGCTGTGGTTAATGTCTTCTAGTCCTTCTTGTTCTTCTTGGTCTTCTACAGTTTTGATTATTGTCCGATCCTGTTGATTTAATTGTGGGGTTGTAAGTTTCTATGTTAGGAGTGCTACTGCTTTGATTCCATTGGGTGTATGCTGCTCCAATCCTTGATCTTACATTTGTGACATAGGTATCTGTGATTTTTTGGAATTTGGACAACACATCAGAGCTGAATTTTTTAAGTTGATGGGTTAATTTAGCTCTATTAATAAGCAAGGGCTCGGGGGAATCTTGTGTGAGGGTCATTATGGCATCAAGGCTCTTCCAGTTTTTGTGGTTTCTGCTAGTACTGGTTATACTTCCATGGGTAGCTAATTTTGAGGGCTTGATGGGGGTTTTTGACTTGTCTTAACTTGGATGTTGGTTTCTTGTGAAAGGAAAACTTGGGTTGAACTTGGTCTTCTAGGGCATACATGAAGATTTCTTGATCCTGTACATGTACTTGTACCTTGTGAGATGAAAGGAGGTTGTCTTGCACAAAGGATACTATAGCATCATCATTTTTCAGGAAGACCTTTAGCCTTGATGGGTATCAATTGCCTGTTGTTTACAGGTGTGGGATCCAGAGGGATATTTTGTTCTTTGCCCTAAATTTTTGTGGTTTCTAACTGAGGTTTGGGGATGCCTGTCTGAGGGTTTAAACCTTGGTTCTTGCCATTAGGATTTGTGGCCTAGTTCTTTTCCTTTGGGATTCCACATTCAATGCTTTTGTGGCCAATTTTAAAGCATTTGACACAGTAATTAGGATGATCTTCATAATGGATTAGGTACTATCTGTTTTCTTTAGTTAATCCAAACCTAATCATGTCTGGGAAGGGCCTGTTAAGTCTATTTCTACACATAGTCTTATTGTAGAAGTTCTAGATTGATTAATAGTGGGAGGATCAGCAAAAATTAATTCCCCTAACCTAGCTGCAATTATAGGTATGGCTTCTTTATGTAGATAATAAGTTGGGAGGAGGTTGATATTTAACCTGATTTGAACAGGGGGGAGGGGTTCTTCATTAACATTAAAATGTTTAGTCCGTTTCAATAACTTCATATAGCTACCACATATATTCCAGTTACGTTTAATCCAACATCTTTGAATATCTTCTTTATGATCATAATTAATAAAAATGTGTCTACGATCTAGTTCAGTGATTAAAGCTTCCCCTTTTAAACCAATTTTCTTGAATTGAGAACGAATAAAGTCAAGGGTAGGCCTATCTCTCGAAAACTTCCCAACCAGGTAATGTTTGAAAGGTTATAAGAGGAGCTCAATTTCTGCTTCTTCGAATAGCACTGTTGTCTCTCTTTTGTATTAAACTATAGGTCTATGTTTTTGGATCAGAAGAGATTGGTGGTTTGAAGCTTCAACCCTGGCTAGCATTTCTCTGCAGGTTGGGTGGCTCTCACCAGGTGTCGGAGCCTCCATGAGAGGTAGCTTGAAGAATTACTATGGGAGGTAGGTGATCGTGACTTATGGGTCGTGGTTTTAGTACCGTTGGGGAGGAGTTAGAGTGGCGTAGGGTGGTGGATTAGGTTTTTGGGAGGGGAGGAGAGAGAACAGAGCTTTTTGAATAGAGAGTTGACTTTCTAATGTTTTAATGAGATTGTCTCATATGAGTCTTTCTCATATACCAACTATTAAGCTCTAAGAGCTCCTTAAAAATAATTCTAATTATTTGTAAAACTATACAATTATTATATTTATAATAATTCAATTAGTTATAGTGACGTGACATGTAGTTTTATTCCATGATAGAATGCTCAAATTAAATTTTAATTTCACTTAATCTGACAACCGCTAGAAGTATTTCCAAAACTTTAATTGATTGATCTTTAAAATAAAATATTAACAAAAATTTGCATCTTTTTAAATAAAATATACAAACACCTTAATAAGTTTCACGATAATGATAATATTGTATGCTAAGAAAAACATGATGTTCCCTGTCTCAACATTTGGGTCTTTTAAAATGTTCGTAACGCAAACTCTCATACTGGATGTTGATTACATTGTTTGTTGACATTCATCCCATCGGGACTCAAACATCGGTAAGTCACTAGTGGATGACGGTATGTTAAATGCGGTTATATCGGATCAGAGAAGTCACTTTGCAGGTGACTTCTCTAGTATTGCATTTGATCGTCATTCATCAAAGGTGGTTTTAGGAATCGCCTTTAAAATGATGGCGGTTATTTTTTGCTTTTGAACACGGTGGTGGAGCCGCCTTCCATCCAGTTCCGGACTAGTCCTTCCCACACTTCACCCCATGAACTTGTTCAGGGACCAGATAAACAAATAAATGGAAAAAAGCTCAATGTCATTGGCCGGGAGCTCGAGCCTATGATTGGGATGGATTGACAAGAGGCTTCCTTGCTGTTCATACCATATCAGGGACACCCTGGGATCTAACACAAAAGATAACAAGTAATGTTCCCAGCTACAATAGGGAAATAGACTGCAGAAAATTCTTGATGACCTACCATCACGTTATGGAATCACAGAGTGTTCCTCCAAATTTGAAGAGAAACTTAGTGGGATCTATTCTTAGAGGGAAGGCTTTGCAGCGGTTGGACTCTCTACCTAGAGGGAAATTTTCCAACTTTCACACTTTCGATTGGAGCCCACTAACTGGTGGTAGACGAACAAGAAAGGTCTCATGTCCGCAATCGAAAAACAAGAGCACAACGCGGTCATGAGCATTCATGGGAGGCTAGAGCAAGCCACATGTTCCTCAACACGGAGGAAGAAAAGTTCAACGAATATTGGCTAGACCTTAAATGTACGACTACAAAGGTGTTGAAATCTGACTATGTCTCTTATCTAAATTTTGATTACATATTAGACAATTTTTGTCCTTCTTTACGCAACCTGATAACAAGAGAATATCCAACTCACTACGATGAAGTAGTTCAATTATATACTAATTTAGGAAAGCAGATCGAGATCTCTAACGTAACTATTGTTAATGGAATCATATTTGTCATTAGAAAACTAACAATAAATCATTTTTAGGGTGACCCTAGACAGAGCCTTGTTTTTTGTGTCCCAATGTCCACGATGGCCCTTAGGAGATATATCACCAATAATCATGGCCTAGTATGACTGATTCTCAACCCCTTTGTCGGATAAAGATGTGGCGTAAGTAGTTGAGATTACTTTGAGATTGACTCGGCCAACCTAAGAAATATGATTTGTCTGAGTTGAACGTGAAACAAAGGTTGTTTTTTGAGTGGGTGTGCATGAATGTATTTCCTAATAGAGGGCATACCTATGAGCTTACAATTGGAAGCCTCGTGGATTTCTATTACATAATGGAAAAGATACCATTCAATCTGGTGTTCACCGTATTCTCCTACATGAACAAAGTTGTCGAGAAGTGAAGAAGGAGTTTCCTTATGGTTTTTTATCACTAAGATGATCCGAGAGAAGAGAATCATTCCCCTTGACTATCCATTACCCTATGAATTCTACGACAAGAAATGGATTGACCTCAAGCAACTTGAAGTAAATTTAGAAACCAAGAAGCTAGGGGTAAAGGTTATGTTGGGAGAGCTTATAAATGTGCAAGGAGAGCTAGGGATTCAGAGTCTACTTCTTCTTCATTAATGGGAATCACTAAGTCATATTGAAATATCGTAACTTTGGTTTTTATTGTGAAGGTTATTGAATTATATTGTAGGTTATGATTTTCCAGGAGGAAACAAAGGGTTCATTCAAAATGTCAAGAAATTCGTTTCATGATTCATTAAGCAAAAGGAATCTCTTCAAATGAATGTCGATGATCTAAGGGAAAAAAACATGGTTAATGTAGAGATAGAGATAACTAGAGATGAAGAGGAGGTTGAATTTGGACATGTTACATCATCCAATGGCGATGAAGAGGAAGAGGATCAATATGAGTATGATCTAACATTGTACCTCACATCGTCTTAAAGTTGCACACCGAAATTACATTGTCACAACTACCCTTTTCACTTTTTATGTAATAAACTTTGAATTTGATTTTGTAGGGTTTATGTAATGATTGAATATTGTTATTTAAGCATTTTTATAGTGTCCTCAAACGTGGAGTACTTGTTGATAGACTTTTCCCCTTCAAGTTTCATACTCTGATTAAGCTGTACACAATTTTAGAAGAAGGTTTCAACATCAATATATGTATACCTATTTGATATGGAACACAATGTTATCACTTACGAACTCGAAGCTACATACTTACGAAATAAGAAACCAAATTAGGATAGGTGTTGTGGAAGTAATTAATGTTTCATTACTCAATAAAATGAAAATTTTATTGCTCAAAATTCGGAACATATCCAGGTGAGTGTAATGATTTGAGGAGTCATCTTACAAAATTGAGGATGGAATATTGTCAGCCACTTTTTTCAATAAAGTATTCCTTCTACGTTTGAAATCTCGTCAGCTAAGATTTGACATAAAGTCTCCCCAAATTCCGAGTCTAGAAATTGTTTCAAGGGAAGGGCTGGCGACGTGATTATTTTATTTTATTGAAAAATATAGGATGCAATCAAGGTTCTCATATTGTAAACATGTGTCAAGAATTTAAAACAATATTTCAAAAAAATATCAAAATCAGAATTGGGTCTCTATAAATAACCCAAACAGTTCCTACAAACATATTCTAATATTTTGCAAATCACTCGCACATTCCACACAATTCACTCTGCATATCCGTTCCTTTTGAATATTACAATGTCAAAAACCTAGGTTAAGCAAAGTGGAACGACCAAGGGAAAGAACTAACCGGCTAAGCAAAAGAGGGCTCCGCCTTTAAATGCTTCGAGGTTTGTTTCACTTGGTGCCTATGAGAGATATCAATATTTGTTACAAAAATCAAGGCTAATATATTCATATTCATTATAATTTATCAAGGTTAAAAATTTTAGTTTGAATTTCAATGTTGTGTCAAGCTCCTAGCCATTGCCAATGCGGTACACTTCGACGAAGTGTGTCAATTTTTTGCCAATGTTATGGAGACCGATGAAGGGTGTTTCTCCACTATAGTCAATGGTAGACAATTTAAGGTTGATCCATGGAAGATCAAAAATATATTGGGTTATCCCCACTGGGGTCTCGGTGACTGTTATCTGGTAGTCGAAGATGGTTCCCTAAAGATTTTGTCATCGATTATAGTGGTCGGTACATCTTGAACCTCCAATGTTGAACCCTACTGAGCTTAGACAATTTTACTTCAACAGGTCCTAATACAAACCCGACACAACCGAGAGCTATAAGCTCAAATATTTTACAATAGAAAATCATATTATGTACAATGTGGTGGAAAGAGGTTTGGTTCCATCGGAAGGTCACATATGCGAGCCGACGGTCACGGCTATCATGTTGTTCTACTATTTTTTTTATAGAAGGTGAAGACCAGTTTTGGCTACACCATTGTACAACACATATTGTCAACCGTCAATCATTCGAACAATAAGGCTCTCAAGATCCTGTATGGTTTGCTAACTTCCAAATTACTCAATCAAGCTCAAAATTTTCGTAACGCAATGGTTCCGCCTAAAATGTATGACCAAAAGTTCTTTGAGAAAATAAGTGAAAAGTCGTAGATGTTAAATGGATGTATATGTCGGAGAAGGTAGCAAGAGAAGGCACACTGATCAAGGTGAAACAATTTTTTTTATGATATTTCAATTTAATTTACCAATCATATTTCAATTCTTTTGTAAGGAAAAATAATGTAGGTGAGGAGGATGATAGCTCGCTCATGTACAACATGTACAAAAAGATGAACGCATATGTGAATAAGTAATACAATTGAGGAAGAAGACTTATGAAATGAATAAGAATTTGAGGGAAGTTAGGTGTGCGGAGATGGCCAGCCAAGAAGCACATTCTAGGACTCCCCATTATATTAAAAAATTTATATTGTCATCGATTTTTCCACGTACGAAAGGTTTATTTTAAAGCAATATGTTTTTTAAATAAATAATCGCTAACAAAAAATTATTTATTGACCATAGCTAATACTTTTCTTTCAAAGGGATTGCATATACTTCAATTGCTGGAATACTTCTTTGAAGTTCCACGTAATTCCTTTCAGACAATAAATTTTGGAACAACTTTCGATAGCACGAATAAGAACAGGGCAACTAAATACAACAACGTCCGAAATCGTCCATTAATTTGTGTTTCAAATTGTGTAAGACGGTTGATAGTTTCAAAATCATAAAATCCATTAAACTATAACATATCAGTCATGTATTCCAAAACTTTCGATGTCTACCGTACTTTCGGGTTGTAAACGGTGAAGATTGGAATTATTAACTCTTTAAAAATAGTGATCTGGATGTACTTCCGAGTTTGAAATATTAAATGGCCATGACCAAACCAGTTAGAATATTCAACTTTCGATGTCGAAAGCCATTGTGGAAATTTCTAAACGGTGAATAATATCATCGATTTGACATCTAAATTTGATTATGTAAAGCAACGTTATCGGAAAAGAAACTAATATTAATATAATTTTTGTCCAAAATTCCAACACTATTACATGATTTTGAAGATATTGAAAAGCATCACAGATGGGGAGATTTCTACTTCGCACGAGCAACCAACACAATTAGTTTATTCCTATTTGTTATCTTAACTGAATTTTCCGGTCGTATGATTTGCAGTGCAAAATATTGGAGCCGGACATTCTTAAGTGTTTCATGTTGAACCCTAATCGTGCTAAAAAATGAGCAACCGATACAATTAGTTTCTTCCCATTCATTATCTCAACTGAATTTTCCGGTCGTATGATTTGCAGTGCAAAATGTTGGAGCCAAACATTCTTAAGTTTTTCATGTTGAAACTTAATCGTGCTCAAAAATGTTGACCAACCGTTGACGACACTCAGTGAGCTTTATTGGATTCAATCCTTATTTTTTCACACCCATAAGAAACTCCAGTCCTCTCTGTTTCCCTTCACCTTTCAAAAAGGGTTAAATTATCGGCAACGTGTAAGAAGCTCCTACATGACCTGAATTTGAAGCTTCTTGAAGCCATTCTAAGCCATTGGCTCGATTATCCCCCTCCAACGTAATCAAGGTGAAAACGTATCAAAATGAAAGAATAACATATTAGTTACCACAATGTATTCATGCACTAAATCTAACACATGCAAACTCACCACTCCCTTTTCTATACAATGCTTCAAGATTTTGGCACCGAAAGCATTCATTGACAAATTTTGAAACTTGATTGTACTTATCATGCCATTGAACAACTGCAAACTCTTCCAATGAAACTTTTTGATGAATCAAGTATTCTTTGGAAAGAGTGTAAAACCTATGCCAACTACATTATACGAAAACAACATATGTGAACCACAATCTAACCTTCATTCCATGCAAGAAGGGGAAAATTTTAGGCTTAACACAAACGAAACATAACAAAGTTTCACGTTACAGAGGTATAAGAATGAATTTGAAGAAACTCTTCCTAGAATACAAACAACGTCTAATTCGGGACTTTGTTAAAGGCTGTCTCCATGCCTCCTTTGTTGTAATATTTTTGGAAGAAGATACAGGTGAACAGAGTAGGTAGTTGGATGATTTGTTTGTATAACGTTGGGTTTAAAATGATGGTTGATTAATGGAATATATGTAATGAATGGTAAGTATGATTCAAAGGTAGTTGTTTTAATTTTATCCAAGGAATATGAAACACACCGCTTGAAAACTATACCTATTGGTGCATGCATACTATAAATGTGCATGCAACCCATCATAACAAATTTCAACACGAGTCTTTCACAATTCGGTATTGCGGCCCAAGTCTAACCATAAATCCAAAATCGAAACGGGTCTACTATAACTGCAGTTAAAATTAACCGCATTGTGTTAGGATATGAGATGGCGGTTTATTTATAACCGCCGTTAATTATACTCTAGTACAAGACAACTTCACTTCATATGTCGTGTATGCTTCCCTAGCTGTCCAATGATTGGGCGCCATGCTAACATCTCTTTCCAATATCAGAATATATGAAGGATGGCAGTTCTAAGACTGAAACTTAAAAATGCCCGCGACATATCCGTTAATAAGCTTCCCTACACTATTATTTTATATTCTTGGTTAAATCCAATATTTCATTAATTTTTTAAAGTGGTTTTAAATAAACAAACTTCCAAAAACCACCTTTCACTAATGAAAAACATATACATAGGCACATGTATGTCAGTGATAACAGTGCTTCAAAACCAAAATACCGGTGTGTATAATAAATTCAGCACCGATACACAAAAACTGGTTTCTATAAAAAAAAATCAGCACCGGTACCGGTGCCAGATAACGGTGCCTTTTTAGCACGAGTTTTGAATGAATGACATATACCGGTGCTAATACTAGTGCCAATGATGAAATAGTAATTTTGACGGGTAAAATTTTGGTGGGAAAAGAGCTAGCACTGGTATGTTGAGGAATGACACAGGTAATAATACCAGTGCCATAGAAAAGTTTTGAAAAATGTTTTAAGGTTTGATTTACTCCTGAAAATGGGTTTATGGTATGAGTTATTCAAAAACATATACTAGGGCTTTCCAACATTTCACCACAAAATTAATTTATTTAATATTTCTCTATTCAGTCAAGAATAACAGTATTTTGGAGAAATGGATAATGGGGTAAGAAATTTTGGGCCACATTTAAATTTTCAAGACTGTGTAAAAGTATTCAATCCCTTCCATATACCCAAACATGCCCAAATCCCAAAGTCGTAATGGTATATTATTGAATTGCACTTTGGTTCCGCCAATTTTGTGATTCGACGACTCCAATTTTCTTAGAGGGTCCTAAGTACAAAAGGTAAAAACTTTAATCGTAACTCCAAATTGAAATATGCTCAAACGTGATGCTACCTTATACGCCCCATTGTATTTTTCATGTCTGTATGGGAATATTTATTAAAAAAATAGCAGAAAAATATATACATAATCCTTTTCTATTTCACATTGTAACTTCCATGTAATCAGCCATAAGTTACTCTAGAACATGTACTAGGGTTTTCAATATTTATTTATTTTATATTTCTACATTTAGGATAGAATAACAAAAATCATGTATTTTGAGCAATGGTTAATGGGATGACACTATTTTGGGCCATAGTGTAATTTTTCAAGAATTTATAGAAGTAATTAATGTTAAGTTTCGAGATCCTTCCGTTTATTAACACATGCCCAAATTGCAGATTTCTGATCATATATTATTGAATTGAATTTTGGTTCCGCCACTTTCTTGGAGGGAGCTAAGTGCAAAACGTAAAAAACTTTACTCGTAACTCTAAATTGAAATCCGCTTGAACATGATGCTACCCTATACACTCTCATTGTATTTATAATGTCAGTAAGGGAATATTTATAAAAAATGAAGCACAAAAGCATATCCAGAATCCTTTTGGATTTCACTTTGTGACTTCCAAGTAATCAACCATAAATTATTTTAGAACATATATACTAGCGCTTATAAATATTTTACCAAAAGAATAGTTTATTTTATATTTCTACATTTTGGAAAGAATAACAAAAATCACGTATTTTTTTAACAATGGGTAATGGGGTAACACAATTTTGGGCCACAGTGTAATTTTCCAAGAATTATGTTACAAGCTCTTTTGTTCACCCATTGTAGCCCAATTTTTGATAACGTAATTGTCCTTTATCTAATTTTGTTTTGGTTTCTCCAATTTTGTGATTTGCCTCCTCTAAATATATTCTAATGGACATAATTGTGAAAATGAAAATTTAACTTAGAGGGAAAAATATACTAGAACCGACATTATTTTTCAGTCATACAGGTGCTAATATGTAGCAGGAAAATGAAAATTTTGAATTTTCATCCAATATTTTTGTGGGATTTTTATGAGTGCCGGTAGCTCAATCATATGCACCGGTCACAATACAAGTGCTAGGTACTTATAATAATTTTCTTCCATTTGCTCTCGGAAAGAAAAAAAATTAAAACTCCCATTTAAACCCGCGTTTGAAATACCTAGCAATGGTATAATCACCATAGGCATTGATTTTCATACCGGTGTTAGGTATTTAGATTATTTTTATTCTCTTTACTCTTGGGAAGAAAAAATAAATTAAAAGGCCCATTTAAAGCAGCGTCACGCAGCTGCGTTTTAGGTACCTAATACCAGTATGATCAAAATTGGCACCAATTTTCATGCCGGTGCTACGGTGTTGGAGCACCAAAACCCTAATCATATAAAACCCTTCTCTCCTAATAACCTTCACTTCCCCACATCTCTCTGCACCTGCCTTCTCTCCATTCTCTCCATTTTCCTCCTCCACCCCATTTTGAAGGCTTCGATGCCACCGCCGATGTCGACCCCCTCTCCACCCTTCCCGTGGTCATCCCCGATG
Source organism: Rubia tinctorum (assembly GCA_032355605.1). Lineage (NCBI taxonomy): Eukaryota > Viridiplantae > Streptophyta > Magnoliopsida > Gentianales > Rubiaceae > Rubia > Rubia tinctorum. The sequence continues at coordinate 24,573 of JAULKM010100155.1, forward strand.
TCATCTCACAAACCAGCCATGACGCTATCTCCCCGCGAGCTCCACCAAAAATGCCGGGTTCAACTCAGATGCTGCACCTCAGCTCTCACCGCCACCACCACTAATGACCGCGCCTTAGCTCTTGCTTTCAATATCACCTTCATGGTTTTGGTTGGTTGATGTTACCTAGGGTTTAAGGAGATTAGGTTCTAGTTGTTATGATAACTGATTCAGATGTTACCTAGGGTTTATCATAACAACTAGATAACAACTGTTCAGGAGCTGTTTCAAAATTAACTACCACCATAAATAGTTGTTATGAACCATAAACACAATTGGAATCTGAATCGACTTATGGTAGATTTAAGAAGCTAAAACCATATCTAACTAGAACTTCTAAAATTAACCCTAATTCTGTCGTCCATGTCTTATAATTAGACGAGAAAAATATTATCTTATCTAATCCTACCAAATCTAATTATAATCAGAATAAAACTGAATATTCTTAACCCTACTGGACTGTTAATTTTGAAACAGCTCTTCAAGGCCCACATGGCCGAGCTCTTCAGTCCAATAACCCAAAATAAAATAATTTTTACAACATTTTACAAAGATCACACTACCTCATTGAAAAATCCAGTGGGAAAAAGAGTATAGTGTTCTTCACGACGTCTTCAATTAATCGACAATCTTGAATAATTAATCCAAGCCCTAGCCGACTTATTCTTTAATTCTTCATCATGAAGTTGATCCATCAAGACGTGGAATGTCTTTATTTATGGTGGTAGTCGTCTTGGGATCTCCATCATTACCTCTGTGGTTGAATGGTTTCTCCATCGAAACTGAATCATCTTCAAAGGTAAATGGAGATAAATCAGCAACATTGAAATTATTACTAACACCATAATCGCCAGGTAAAGCAATCTTCTAGGCGTTATCACTCGCACTTTCCAATACTTGAAAAGGACCATCACCACGCAGATTTAGTTTAGATTTCTGGGAATTCGGAAACCTCTCTTTCCGTAAATGCAACCAAACCCAATCTCCCTCCTTGAATTGGACAAGTCGGCAGCTAGGGTTGACACGTGCAACATTCTGAGCATTTATCTTTTCAATCTTTGATCACACCTTCTCATGTAATCGCTTCAAAAAAATTAGTCTTTTTTTATCATCTAAATTCTTCACATATTGAAAATTCAAAGGAAGTAAATGAGGAGGTGTAGTAGGTAGAAAACCATAAACAATTTCAAAAGGAGGTAAAGAAGTAGTAGAATGAATAGTGCTATTATAAGCAAACTCTGCTATTGGAAAGCACGCTTCCCAATTATTCAAATTATTTTGGACCAAGGCACGTAGGAGTGCCCCAAGGGTGCGGTTTATAACCTCTGTTTGACCATCATTTTGTGGATGACTTGCCATAGAAAACAACAATTTTATCTCTAACTTGCGCCACAAGGTATTCTAAAAGTAGGATAAAAATTTCACATCCCTATTTGATACAATTGACGCGGGGATTCCATGTAAACAGACTACTTCCTTGAAAAATAAATCCGTGACATGTTTTTCATCGTCTTTCTTCCTGCAAGGAATAAAATGTGCCATCTTCGAAAATCGATCAACAACCACAAAAATAGAATCATTACCTACTTGGGATCGTTGTAATCCGAGAACAAAGTCCATAGAAACATCAACCCAGGGATGTGTAGGAACATGTAAAGGAGTATATAAACCATACGGCTTAGTTTTAGATTTAGCCTTCAAGCAATCAATACGATTCCTACAAATCCTATCAACATAAATAGTCATTTTCGGCCAATAAAAATGTTCCTTCAACAAATTATAGGTTTTTAATGCACCAAAATATCCCATTAAACCACCTAAATGAGCTTCTCTAACAAGTAATTCACGCATAGAACATTGAGGAACACATA
>JAULKM010100156.1:0-10603 GCA_032355605.1 Rubia tinctorum
CAGGCTGCTCCATATAAACCGGGGAGTCAAGAACACCATTTAAAAATGCATTCTTCACATCAAGCTGTCGTAATGGCTAATTACGAGTGACAGCAAGAGACAAAATAGTATGAACAGTAGATGGTTTCACCACCGGACTGAATGTATGATTATAATCAAAACCAGATAACTGGGAAAAACCTTGAGCAACTAACTTGGCCTTGTGCCGATCGAGTGAGCCATCAGACTTGTACTTTAATTGATACATCCATTTAGAGCCAACATTGACACGAGGAGGTTGGGGAACCAGCTCCCATGTCTGCTGAACACGCAAAGCAGCCAGTTCAGAATCCATTGCAGCAACCCAGTCTGGATCCTTGACAACAGAACGATGACTACGAGGCTCGGTCTTTGCAAATAAAGCACTCAATAAACCAGAAATGTCATAATAAAAAAATCCTTGAACCGTAAAGATCCAGTGCGGGAGCGTGTAGCCATCGGATTCCAGGAAGAGGGACCCGGAGCAGGAGATGATTGGGATCCTGAGGAGGGCACAAAACTCGAGAAACCGAGCACTGGGAAAAGTGGACTTGCTGAGACTATCGACTGAGCTGGAGGTGTCAGGACGTGTGGCGTGTTTCATCGATTTGAAGCCGGGGTGGCCGGCGCGTGAAACTGAAGCACGGCCGGGGTGGTCGGCGCGTGGATTGCTCCACCAAACACGAAATATCAATTCTCCACCACAAGATATCAAATCTTCACCACAAGATATCAACTAAAATGATTGAATGAAGTTTACATACTTCTGGTATCGAGTATCATTGACTATTGAAATTACGGTTTACCTAATTAATTCAATAAGTACTACCATGTTCCAACATAAACTATTAAACCAAGTGTGAAAAAAATGTAAAGCAAGAACACACAGAATTGGTTACGCAGTTTGGTGAAAACCACCTATATCTGCGGGGCCTGACCCAGTTCAGAATAAATCCACTAATGAGAACAAGATAGTACAATGTACTTCACACAACTTATCTTTTTCTAATTACAACTTGTGAATTTCACAAGCTCTCCTTGCTACTGATCCGCCTTGATCAGACTCCCTCTGACCTCGAAACTTGTCGACGTTGGATCTCCTTCTCCCGAAGAATTAAGGCTTCCGATTCTGAACTTAGGTCAATAGTGTATTGATCATGTTGGAACACAAACTGAAATCTCGCGTAATCTTAAAGGATGAAATCTGAATGCAGATTTTCTTCTATTAAAATCGTAAGTAGCATAGTCACAATGTCCTCAATGTATATACGTTTGATCGAACATCTCCAGTATCTTGTGCGTATGGAATTCTATCAACATAAAATATTTTGATAACAATCAAATCCCTTAGAGATAAGAATTCTTTAATCTAATACCTTGAAGTAAGAAATTAAAATATTTCATCCATATCTTCACAATAATTGAATATACCATATCAATCATATTCCATAAATATAATATAATCCCATAAATATAGAAATTGATATATTCTGCAATCAAAACCAACTGGACGAAATATATACTTCTCGTATTTCACATCAAGCTACATTTTCTCGCAAACAATTCCTTAATTGATGTTACAACACATCATTCCATATTTGCATAATTTCCACATATGCCAACTCAAATAATTATGGACTTTACAATCTCCCATTTGGTATTTTGTGGTCCCATAAGCCTTTTTGGATTTTCAATCTGTCAATCATGCAAATAGAACAAACATCTTCATATGAATGTTGGAACATAAACATAAGCACATTTAGCTCCCCTTAAATTTCACATCTCAATGCAATAATCACAACACCCATGTTGGAACATCAAACATAATCATAATCATCAGAAACATATTTCATGTTGGAACATTAGAAATCCGAGAATTTTCAATATGAATTCCACAATGCCCTTAGCTTCCATCTGGGTTAAAAATAATATCCAGAGTACCAGAAATCCAAATCTAAAATCAAAAATCCAAAATACTCCCCCTTGGGGCCATCAAACATGCCAGAAATCCAAAATGCAAAAAAAATCATGAAAATATTAATTATGAAACCGGACCAGCTGTTTCTTCCCGAACTTCAATGTCAGCACCCAACTTCTTCAATCCTTCTTCAAGGGCTGCTAACTGTAACTTCAAAGTCACAATTTTGGCTTGAACTACCACCTTCTTAGCCTCTCTGTCTTTCTGGCATGCAGCACTCGAACTATCAGCTTCAGAACTCTTCCATGGAAGGTCATTTATCTTCCTAGTAGAGAATGTCCTGGAATTTTCCTTAATAGCAGTAGTCTCAATGATCATATCATCATCTTTCACCTTCACTTTACCTTCTCTGACTAATGCTGTAATCACACAAGGATGAGGCAGAGAATTGTTTTTTCCGGATGAGATAGCTTGAAACACTATATTTTCCTGTATTTTCCTCCCAATATTCACAGGAATTTTCTTTCCAACACAATACAACAACTTAGTCATTTCTTGGTCAGACTGGATATAGTAGCATTCCCTTGCTCAGGATAGTTGGTCTCTAGTCTCCCAATGATCTCTGTAAGAATGTGATCATTTGACAGTTCCATATCTTCTGAATATGGTCCCACAAAGTTTGTAGTGGTCAACCCAAGGATACCATTAATCTTCTGAGTTGAGAAATTTATGACCTTGCCTCTGACATAAGTCCACCCATACCACTCAGATTCCGTGTCCAAGTTTTATGCCCTAACATTTTCATAGAACTCCTGAACTAATTCTTTGTTGTATTTCTTAAATTTTGTAGCTATAACAGTATGTCCCAGATGCTCTAGAAAAGCTGTAAAACCACTTTTCTTGTATGATTCCAGATCCATTGGTCTTTCTACTATAATATTCTTTCTATTGATTATGTCTCAGTTGTCCTGACAGTCTTCATCAAAGAAATCTTCATTTAGAGCACTTCCAGCTGATGGACCTCTCTTAGAACTATGTCCCGTATCCATTTTCACCTTCTTATTTTTTTTGGATGAACCAATTTTAGAACCATTTTCCTCCACATCAATTACTTCAACTCCTTCAGTACCGGGTTGACCTGATGTTGGAACATCATCAAGGTCATGTTTAGATGCCTCGACATCATGCTGATATGATGTTTCAACATCATCAGCATAAGGCTCTTCAACCATATTTTCATCTCCCCCTGTCTCCATATCAGGGACTTCAACATCAATCTCCTCAAACTTCTCACTAGAAAGATTCTCTAATCCAGGTTTATCAGTTTCCTCAAATTGTTCATCTTCAGCTGATGTTGGAACATAGCTGTGTCCACCACCTAAATCATAATCTTCTTCAGCAATCTCCATGTCATCATTCTCCCCCCTGCATCTTCATCCCGTGTTGGAACATGGTTCTCACCCCTAGCTTCCAACTACTCCTCAGCTGAATCAATCTCAATCACAGCAGGGGGTGTCTCCCTAAAGCTCATGGTACTACGTACAAACATATCTTCAGGGCAGTTATTCAATTTCCTTAGTCTCAGTTTCCAAGGACCAAAAGAATGAGTACAGACACACATAAACTTCTTTCCCATGTGCTCTACACATGCTAATTCAGTTAATCTTGGGTTCCAATCCTCCATATACTGAATGTATCCTATGATTCCCTCTAACATATGACTTAAGTCATAGCCATTTATCTTACTCGACATAGCCTTATATCCTCTTAGGTATACTTTATTACTATGATTCATGTAGTACTTCATTCAGTCATCCAGAGATTTGAAAGTTTGACCATTAAAGGTGAAGGATTTTTCTCAAAATACCTTGATTTTCACCGGAAAATATGGATCGAGTACCGGATCGACTGGTTGTTCCCTGACAACTCAACACACAGTTATAGAACACCATCCCAAGGTTCTAGCATGTTACTCTCTGATAGGTTCAGCCTTTGGTCAGGTTCTCCAAAAATATTTTTGAATGCGCTGGATTTATCAATATCTGGACTGAGAAGTAATGCCGAAACCAGGATTGAGATTCCCAACTTCTTTCTTCCTTTCTGTTGTAGGGTTTTTGTTTTAGGTACAAACTCAAACCGTAATCACAAGAATGTCGGGATAGAGAGGTTGTGAGAAAGAGGTAAGTTGCTAGGAAGATGGAAAGTTAAATTTTGAAAATTTACTTTCCTTTTCTCTAAAGGTGAACCTTGGCTTTTCTCTTACCAAGTTGATAATTACCTTTTCACCTTTCTGCCGCCAGAATCCAACTACCCACACACCAACTTAATTTTCCATATTCCATATTCCAACATGCAACACTCCTTTCTTGTTTTTGTATTTTTCTTTTGTCTATTTATTTTTATTTTTCTTTACAAAAAGAAAAGAAAACACTAAAGCTAAATAAAAAATTGTAATAGAATGTACCTCATATATGGCACGCACCTAAGTGTTTCCTGAGTAGCTCAAAAGTGGTAGAACTAGTGGTTTTGTAAAAATATCATCAAATTGCTCTGATGTTGGAACATAGGCTACCACGACTTCCATCCTTTCAAGAAGATCTCGAATAAAATGATTCCATATACTAATATGCTTAGTCCGAGAATGTTGAACTGGATTCTTAGAGATATCAATAGCACTTTTACCATCACATAAGATCTTCAGAGGTCCTTGATGAACTCCATAAATTTTCAACATTTTTTTCATCCATAATAATTGTGCACAATAACTTCCAGCAGCAAGATATTTAGCTTTAGCAGATGACAAAGAAATTGAATTTTGTTTCTTACTATACCAAGAAACCAAATTTGTGCCAATAAAAAAAATCCTCCTGTAGTGCTTTTGCGATTATCTGCATTACCTGCCCAATCTGAATCACTATAGCCAAAGAACATTGCGTCTTGATTCTAAAAATACTAGATTCCATACTCAGAAGTTCCAATAACATAACGAATTATCCTTTTAACTGCCGTCATATGTGATTCCTTTGGATTGGCTTGAAATATTGCACATACCCTAACATTGAAACATATGTCTGGTCGACTGGCTCTGAGGTACAGTAAAATCCCAATCATACTTCTGTATAGTTTCTGATCAACTGCAATACCTTTATCATCTTTTCCCAATTTTTCTGTGGTCCCCATTGGAGTTCGGACAGGTCGAGAATTGCTTAATCCGAACCTTTTTACTAAGTTTATGGCATATTTACTCTGATTAATGAACAATCCACACTTGCTTTACTTGGAGTCCTAGAAAATAAGTGAGTTCACCCAGCATACTCATCTCGAATTCATCCTGCATTAGGGCAACCAAGTCTTGTACCATAGAATGTGAGGTATAGCCAAAAACAATATCATTAACATAAATTTGAGCAATTAAAATTTTTGATGATCGATCCAGCACGAATAAAGTGCGATCTACTCCCCCTCAACGATAACCTTTTTTAATAAGAAAGTTTGTTAGTCGCTCATACCAAGTTCTGGGTTCCTGTTTCAAACCATATAGTTCTTTTTTAGTCGATACACGTGATGTGGATAATGAGGATCTTCAAAACCTTTGGGTTTCTCAACATAAACTTCTTCATTTACCACGCTGTTTAGGAATGCACTTTTGACGTCCATCTGGTATAAATTAAAATTAGAGTGCAAAAAATAGCATGTAAAATCCGAATAGATTCTAACCTGGCAACCGGTGAAAAAGTTTCATCGAAATCCACTCTTTCCACTTGAGTATATCCTTGTGCTACCAGTCTTGCTTTATTTTGAGTTATCTGGACATCAGCATCCAACTTATTGTTGAAAATCCACTTGGTGCCAATGACATTAACATTGTTTGAACGAGGAGTGAGATACCAAACATCATTTCGTTCAAACTGGCCTAGTTCCTCTTGCATGGTTGCAATCCAATACTTATAAAATAGGGCTTCTTTTATAATTCTTGGGTTCAATCAGTGAGATAAAACACTGTAATCCAGCAAGTTCCCTATTGATTACCCGTGGTAGAGCACACGTTCTCTTGGAGATAGGTTCAGGTACCTCCTATGTTGGATCATGAGGTGGATAGCTAGAGACTGGTGTTCCAAGATCACTATCCTCTGGGTCATCAGGATTTTCGGAAACTTCTCGTGTTCCAATATCAACCTGCTGATCAGCTGAACTGTTTTGTGTTGGAACATGAACTGGGCTGGTTTATCTTCACCTTCTCTTGATGCAGGTTCTCATCAAAATCATCAACAATTACATTAATGGACTCCATAATGGTTTTAGTGCAAATATTGTAAACCCTATAGGCACGACTGTTCACAGAATATCCCAGGAAGATACCATCGCCACTGTGACTGTAATATTTTGCCAACTGTTCTCTATCTATGAGAATATAACACTTTCTCTCAAAGACATAAAAATAAGAGACATTAGGCTTCATGCTTTTCTAGATTTCATAAGATGTCTTACTTGTGAACATACGAAGGTAAACCCTGTTGATTGTATAACATGCCGTGTTGACTGCCTTTGCCCATCATTTTTTGTGAATACCTTTTTCTGCTAGCATTACTCGAGCCATCTCCTGTAGGGTCCTATTTTTCCTTTCAATAATACCATTTTGCTGAGGAGTGATTGGTGATGAAAACTCATGCTGTATTCCAAGCTCATCGGAAAAGTTGCTGAACTAGGAATTTTCAAATTTTCTTCCATGATCATTTCGAACCCTGACAATTTTTCCTATAGGACTTCCCTTATCAACTTTCAGTTTGGCCACCAAAATTCTAAACACATCAACTGTGTCAGATTTTTCCTTAAGAAATGCTACCTAAGTGTATCTGGAGAAATCATCAACACATACAAAAATGTACTTCTTGCCAGTCACACTAGGTGTATTGACCGGTCCCATCAAACCCATGTGTAATAATTCCAGATTTCTCAAAGTTGTAATATACGGAACAGAAGAATGGGGTGATCGAATTTGTTTACCTAGTTGACATGATCCAAAAATAATTTCCTTTTTATGAGTGAGAGCAGGCTTAACTCGAACAAGTTTAGAATTAGAAATATTTTCTAAAGTTTTATAGTTGATATGTCCTAGTCTTCTGTGCCACATTGTTCCTTCATATTCTTTAGAGCTTAGATACTTGACTTCTTGTTCCAACAGATAACTGTTGTCTGAAGAATGAATTCCTGAGAGTACTCTGTCCTCACCATGTTTGAAAATACATCCGTCTTTATAAAAATCCACAGTCATATTATCATCGCACAATTGACTGATGCTCGAAATATTTTTCTTCAAATCTTTAAAAAGTAACCCAGTTGTGAAGGTTGGAAATCCCTCAATCTGTTGTTCTCCTTTGCCAACTACTCAACTTTTTTTCCATCACCAAATGTAACAAATCCACCATCACAAGGCTTGATATTTGTCAGAAACTCCTGTGTTCCTGTCATGTGTTGAGAGCATCCACTATCAAAGTACCACGAGTCTCTAGAGTGTGCAATAAGACACTTGTGAGCAACAAGACAGATCGTTGTGCGCTTAGGAATACAAACCTTTATGACCAATTTTGATCGCAGATTATCATCCCTGTTGGAACATGTAGATAATTTCCATCCATTCATAATGTCTCTGATTAGTCTAAGACATTGTTCCTGTATGTAACCTTGATACGAGCAGTAGCTACACAACACGGGTTTCCTTTGTTGAGTCTTTATCACTTTCTTCTTCATGACATGTACTTCGGTCTTGAAATCTACGGTATTGAATTCTGTTTTGTCATAGTCAATTCCCTGTCTGTCTCCGAAGTTCTTTCCCATAGTCAGAATATTATCTAGTTTTGCCTTACTATTGTTAAGCTTCAGGATTGAAGCTTCAATCATCTTAGCCCATTGAGTAGTCAGTTTCATATTTTGTTTCAGTTGTTCCACTTCATCCTCTAGCTTATCAACGAGATCCATCAATTCTGAATTTCTATTTGCAAGTTGGCTTTTCTATGCTTTTAGGATTTTATTGGTCTTGACAATTTTCAGCCACATTCCATACATGTTTTCATCGGCAGTATAAATATCTTCATCGGTTATTTCCTGGCCGTCATCGTCACTTGATCTGTTACCACTTTGCTTGTCCATGTTGTAACAAGTTGTAACATCAGTTATCATTGTGTTGGAACATGACTCAGTTTCACTTATCTCAGGAATCATAGCTCCGAATGCCACATAATTACTGGTGAGTTCTTCTTCTTCCTCCCTTTATTGATCATCACTCCAAGAGGTAACATATGACTGACCTTGCTTTTTCCGAGTATTAACACATTTTACCTGGATGTGTACACATCCTTCACATTCTCTGAATTGAATTCTTCCAGACCGCTTAGCTTCACCTCCTTGAAGTTTTTGAAACTGCTGATTTGATCGTTAAAAATGTGGTCATCTATTGCTTCCAAAATCTTGTGCACGAGGTCGATTTCCACTTCCCACAGTTTTCTCTTAAGATCTCCCATTTAATGCCCTTTTTAATATTCGTGAGAAGCTTTTTGTGATTAGTGCAAATTCTTCAATGCCATTATCACTCTCATCATCATGGTTTATCTTTGAAGAGGAAACTTTGAAGGGTAACTCCTTCCGTGCTTTCTTTGTGGCGGGTTCAAGAGTCATCTTAAAAGTCTGCAATGATCCCATAAACTCATCCAGTTTCATGGTGGATACATTTCTTACTTCTTAAATGGCGACAACTTTCATTGAAAATCTTTGAGGCAACAACTTTCATTAAATGGCGACAACTTAAGGTTTTCTTCACCATTTTGCATCTTTATAAGTTTTCCCGAGTGGTATGTCATGTTTGCTATACTCTTAGCTTTCCATTGAAATATGCAATAGTCTCATCCTCCTCCATCTTCAATTCCTCAATTTTTGTGGTCAACATTTGAAGCTTAGATTCTCGTACTCACCTTGTTCTTTCATGAACTATTTTCAGTATATCCCAAGCCTTCTTTGCCTGATACCATTGATTCCTAAAGTTCATCCGAACCCTAGGTTGACTTATCCTTGAGTTTCTACTTCTAAATGCTCAATTCTGATTCCTTTCCTTTTGAACTAGTTTCGACATCTTTAGTTGGATAATTCAATTCAGTTTCCAAAAAGTGACATGCCAGTTCATCCAATGAGTTGATGAACACTCTTATGCGAGCCTTCCAATAGTTGTAGCTTGTCCCTTCCAATATTGGTGGCCGATATACTGAATCTCCTTCTTTGGTCGCCATGTTAAAACTAGATCACACTTTTCTTGACACAACCAAGGTAAGAATAAGTGATCAAACTCTGATACCAATTGAATTTATGGTTTACCTAATTAATTCAATAAGTACTACAGTCCAACAAAGACTATTAAACAAAGTGTGAAAAAAAGTAAAACAAGAACACATAGACTTGGTTACGCAGTTCGGTGAAAACCACCTACATCTGCGGGGCTTTGCCCAGTTCAGAATAAATCCACTAATCAGAACAAGATAGTACAATGCACTTCACACAAATTATCTTTTTCTAATTACAACATTTGGATTTTTCAAGCTCCCCTTCCTATTGATCCTCCTTGATCAGGCTCCCTCTGACCTCGAAACTTGTCGACGCTGGATCTCCTCCTCCCGATGAATTAAGGCTTCCGATTATGAACTTAGATCAATAGTGTATTGATCATGTTGGAACAAAAACTGAACTCTTGGATACTCTTAAAGGATGAAATTTGAATGCAAATTTTCTTCGGTTAAAATCATAAGTAGGACAATCACAATATCCTCAATATATATACATTCGATCCCACATCTTCAGTATCTTGGGCGCATTGAATTCTATCTCCATAAAATATTTTGATAACAATCAACTCCCTTAGAGATAGGAATTCCTTAATCTAATCCTTTGAAGTAAGGAATTAAAATATTTCATCCATAACTTCACCATAACCAAATATACCATATCAATTCTATTCCATAAGTTAATCCAATCCCATAAATATAGAAATTGATATATTTTGCAATTAAAACCAAACAGACAAAATATATACTTCTCGGATTTCACATCAAGCTACCTTTTCTCTTAAACATTTCCATAATTGATGTTACAACACAACATTCCATATTTTCATAATTTCTACAAATTGCCAACTCAAATAATTCTGAACTTTACAACTATCATTGACTATTTTCACTTTTTTATGAAGTTGAGGACTATCTTGAAATTACATCTAAACATAGATTATACACCTAAACTAAAAAAAGTTATCCCTAATCACCTTCATTGTAATCAGGCAACACTGACTGCTCGAACTTAGCATCCATAATCACTCCATCCTTGATATGAACAAGGACATTCTTCTTCAACTGTAAATCAACATTCTGTGATCGAACTCTATTAACCACCAGCATACCATCTTCATCCCTCGAAAGGTACATATTATAGCCACCCAAAGAATCATAATCTTTCTTCTTACCATAAGGAACATCAACTGCATAAATCATCCTAGGAACTGCTAGGAGATCGTCGCCGTACCTCTCAAAGATACTATTTTAAGCCCAAAATGCTTACCAAATACAACTAAGTAGATAGTTTGGCAAGTCAGGGTCGTCCACAGAGAAGAGGGATATTCCTAAGGGTTCA
>JAULKM010100157.1:0-10603 GCA_032355605.1 Rubia tinctorum
GGGGTGTGGGGGCAAATAAGTGGTAGGCCGTTTTAGACCTCGACTGTGGGAATAGGCTTTCCTTTTTGCTCACACAGAGGCGTGGAGGCAAAAATGAAGGGCCTCAAAAGATCTCTATTGTAAGCTTTCGGGCAACTTCAGTTGTAAGGCGCGTTTTAGGCAAAAACTTCAATAAAAAGGGTTCGGGAACCCTATAAACCCGTTTATAAAAAAAAGATGGCATTTCAGCATGGAGACTTGAAGTTGTTGTTCCTCTTTTAATCTGTACATGTACAAGATCACCATTTGTAATATTCATATATTTCAAAGTGTGATCAATGGGCAACAAGCAATTCATCAATTTTCACATGAAGATACTAATCTTTCTTGGGATTATGAAATCCCAAATATGTTTCAGAGATGTAGAAGTCCCTGATCTAAGTCTCCAATACTCGTAAGCCAATTTAAATGTGAAATTCCCGTCAGGTTGTGGTTTCCAGATCAACGTGTCCTCTATGTTCTCAATCTGAGCATTGCTCAGAAATTGAGAGACCTGATTAGGAAGTAAATCAATTATAGAGTGCATGAAAAAAGAATTATTGATGATGAATTGGGAGATGCTACAACATGGATGCTACCATACTTACAATGTCGATATATTATTTTTAAAACCAATACCATGCCAAATCCTTGGCATACCAACACATAGGTATTCAAAAAAGTTGGTTGGTATCAGTAGAGAGTCTTCTATTAAAGGCGGCATTGGAAGGTGATTTTAAAAAAATAGAGAAAAACTGCCTTCAGGAACCATTTCCGAACTCAGAAAGTTCCAATCGTATTGAGACTTCCATTTTAAAGTAGGTTAATTTTAAAATGGATTGAGATGAACTCATTGGTAATGATATTAGAAAATCTCCTAATTACATGTCATTGGTAGAATCATTTATTTTATTAGCGTTTGAAGATGCCTCTAAAAAGGGTGGGGTATGAGTATGATGCTCGTGTAAGGATTGTAGAAATGATGCCTATCTAGGGAGGAAGAAGATGCGGGAACATCTCGTAAGAAGGGGTTTTCAAACTACCTACACTCGTTGGGTATGACATGGGGAAGTAACCGAGGATCCCTCAGAAACTATTAAAATGGCCAAAATGAAGGTGGGAGATGAATAAGATGGCAATGTAGAGTTCGATGAAATGGTTGAAGATATTGCAAGGGAGTTCAAAGGTAAACCCGAGGCTTTACAAACATTGATTGATGACAAAGGGAAGCCTCTTTACGAGGGTTCGAAACACTCGGCTTTGAGTGCGACCAAATTATGAATTTGAAGGAAAATTTTGGATGTACTGACAAATCATTGACTGAGGCTCTCCAGTTGTTCTGGGAGTTGCTTTCACGAAGGTAATCTATTGCTTGATAGGTGTTATGCCTCCAAAAAATACTTTTCCCAATGGGTACAGGAGGGAAGTAGACAAAGATAGAGAAACTTGTAGGGTTTGCGGCGAGTCACGGTATAAGTTGAAGAGCGGTGGAATTGTTGTGGGTGCAGAAGTTGTGTCAAATTCGAATAAAAAAACATCGAAAAAAGTGTTATGGTATCTCCATATCATTCCCCGTTTGAAGAAGTTGTATGCGTGTAGGGAAGATGCAAAGCTGTTGCAGTGGCACGCAGATAAGGCATGGCCCGCCGATGATGTCATTAGACATACTTAAGATGGTGAGCAATGGAAGAAATCCGATGGTATATACCCCGAGTTTGGCAATGAATAATGACATTTAAGGTTAGGATTGTGTACGGACGGTATGAATCCATTTGGTAATATGAGCAACAATCATAGTAGGTGGCCTGTGATGTTGGTGATTTACAACCTTCCATCTTGGTTGACCATGAAGCGCAAGAATGTTTTGTCATCTTTGATGATATCCTGCCCAAGGCAAAAGGGTAATGATATTGATATTTATCTTGCTCCTTTAGTTGAGGATTTATTGACTTTGTTGAATGAAGGTGTTCGAACGTAAGATGGCTTGGTTGAAGATTTATTCACTTTGAAAGCTATGTTATTTTGCACCATCAATTACTTCCCCACGTATGGAAATTTGTCTGGGTATTCTGTGAAAGGCCACTTAGCTTGTCCTGTATGTGACAAGGATACTGATTTCTCTCAACTAAAACATGGTTGTAAAACAGTGTATCAGAGACACAGAAGGTTTCTTCCGGAAGAACACTCATGGCGGTCGGCTAAGAAATGGTTTAACGTGAAAGTGAAGGCTAAAGGAGAACCTGTGCCACTGACTGGTGCACATGTTTTTGATAGTGTGAAGAACTTGGCCAATTACTTCGAGAAGAATAAAACAAAAGCAGTTGTTGATGGTAGTTGGAAGAAATTGTCAAAAAAAATTCAATTTGCCCTATTGGAAGGATTTGGATGTTAGACATTTTTTGGATGTCATGCACATTTAGAAGAATGTATGTTATTCCTTGATTGGGACATTATCAAATACCCCTGGGGAAACAAAGGACGAGTTGAAATCAAGGCTTGATTTGGGAGAGATGGGAATTCGGAAGAATCTGGGGCCAGTCACATCTGGAGAAGACTGTTATTTGCCCCCCGCATGCTACTCTATGTCGAAGTTGGAGAAGAAATCTTTATGTGATACATTGAGTAGTGTGAAGGTTCCAGGTGCGTACTCGTCCAACATTAGCACTTGTGTGTCAGTGGAGAAGTTGAAGCTGGTTGGGTTGAAGTCACACGATTGCCATAACCTCATGCGAGAATTGAATGCAATTGCGATTCGAGTTTCATTGCCACCACATGTGAGACTGTGCATCACGAAGCTATGTTTGTTTTTCAAGTTGATTTGTCACAAGAGTATTAGTATTTTGCAGTTGGATAGGTTGCAAGGAATGATTGCTGAAGTTCTATGCCGAATGGAAATGTACTTCCCGCCCTCATTCTTTGAAATTACGGTACACCCGTGTGTCCATTTGGTTCGGGAGATAAAGCAATGTGGTCCTATTTTTTTTAAAGATGGATGTAATCATTCGAGATGTACATGAAAATATTCAAGCATTTTGTGAAAAATCGGTACAGGTTAGATGCTAGTATTGTGCAGTGGTACGTGACATAAGAGGCCATTGAGTTTTGCACTGATTATATGAAGGAAGTTGAATCTGTTGGTGTTCCAATTGCTAGACATGACGGGAGGTTGGAAGGTGTGGGGTGAGACGGGGTAAAATTTCCAGTCCTTTTGCTGAAGATTTAAATGCCGCCCATCTTTATGTCTTGTGGAATCACGAAGTAGTCCCCTATACTGATGTTCACATGGATGTCATACGACTGGTGCATCCATATTTGAATGAGGCCCAGGTCCTCCAATCGCATTCTGCGACATTTGCTTCATGGTTGAGGGATCACGTAGTTGTTGGGGAACATTCCTCGAAAGTGAAATGGTTGTCGCGCAAACCATTGGGAACCGTTCTTTCATATGTTGGTTATGACATCAACGGTTTCACATTTTCTACAAAATCAATTGATGAAAGAGGTGTCAGTCAGAACAGTGGTGTGTCAATTGTCTCGGAAGCATTGCATGTTAGAAGTGACAGTGAAGATAATTCTATGTACGCTAAAAAATGTTACTTCGGGACTATCTCTGAAATTTGGAAGCTTGACTATATCACGATGCGGGTCCATGTTTTTAACTGTCAATGGGTGGATATTAACAATAGTCAACATACCGAGGATTTGGGATTCACCTTTGTAGACAGAAGCAGGGTGGGATGGAAGGATGATCCATTCACTTTGGCGTCTCAAGCGCACCAGGTTTTTTTTATGTCCGGGACCCTGTTGATCTGAGGTGGGATATTGTTGTGGAAGGAAAGCGTGCTTTTGAGAATGATATAGAGGAAATCATTGGATTTGGGCAACATACTCCGAGTATTGATTGCAAGATAATATTTTACTTCAGGAGGATGATACGAGTCTACACTATTTCTTTGGTCGTAATGATCACGATAAAGGTACTTGGGTAGACGTTAGAGGGAAAATGAACCTCAGAAGAATAAAGGAAAAAGAAGGTGGTGAGGAAGAGGAAGCATAAGTGAAATATAGATCTACCCCAAGGTTTGTTATCTCATTTGTTGTTCGGTTTCTTTGAACAGTATAATTTGTACCAAAATTCCATTATTCCCATCTTTTGTTAAAATTGAAAAGTTACGGTGATTAGATAATGTATTCCAGTTATGTTGAAATGGAAATGATTCATAACAGTTCATGCAAAAAAAATAAAATCTTAAGGGTTGTAAAATAAAACTAATCATCCATAGAATAGAGTAGATATGAACATAAGTAATCATCCATAGAATAAACTACTAATCATAGAAAATCATCCATAACATAAACTAATCATTATAGGAAATCATTCTTCATCATCTTGATCAAGGTCGGTTGTCAATGTCGATTGGTTGGGTTGTGAGCGGGAGATTGACATGAGATGTTTCTCATATGCTCTTTGTGATTTCTCCAATAAATTTAATCTTTTCCTTCATTGCGCACAATTCCTTGCGTATCCACTTGTAGCAATCCATAAAGTCTTTCATGTAGTATTTTTCTGTACCTACGGTGGAATTTTTTTTAGTAATACAAAAAATGCATTTGAACTTAATGTTGTATAAATCAAAATGTTACTAACCTTGCTCAATTTGTGGCACCTCCTCAATTCGTGGCCTCTTGTTACCCTCAAAAGCTTCCAAACGCTTGTGGTATCACTTGCGATCACAAAAAACCCTGCCCTTCTTCTCAAAGTACATTTTGTCAAAATAGTTTGGCCCTTTCTCCTCACCACTAATAACCAACCCTTCAACATATGATTTGTTTTCCTACTTTCCATTATGAAATAGAATAGGTTGAGCATGGGTAGTTAGGCTCGGTGATGTGTCCACCCGAGGGAACGGGAGTTCTAGCAATAATGCCATAGGCGATATGATGGCCAATAGGCAAGAGTTATAGATCAAAAGATTCCAGCCTTCCTAATTCCCTCCTATCAAGTCCAAAGTATTTCACGCTACATTCCACGAAGTCAACATAATGGTAATCACTCCTCAACGGCCACTTTTCCCTATAGTAAACATCATCCAAAGGGACATCTAAATCCTCGGGGAAAACTTGTTCAGGTGTTCATAAGGGTATTCTAACAACTTATTTATAGACCATTGGCTAATCGAAATATCCATTCCCCCTACTATAGTCTCATAATCCCTGTTAGCAACTTCTCGCAACTTTGCATAAAATTGACATGTTAAATCGAAGTAAGCACTCTTATTACACGTAAGAAACTTTTTGACATGTTGATCCTTAAAATTACTAAGGGAGTCAGCAAAACCTATCGCTATATTTTCACAAAAATCAACAATGTAGCAATCTAAGAGTTTTCCTTTTCACGAAAATCTTCGTAACGTTTAAGTGCAAAGGACGAGACAAACCTTGTATCTAATGTGCTACTGGTTGATCAAGACCTAGGGTTTGAACTCCTTGATGCTCCTCCTCTTGCCATTGATTCAAATTTGGGGGGTTTGTCGAAGGATGTATTGCAATTCGATTTTGCGAGTTTGCAAGGCTTTCTTAGGGTTTTGTGATTTGGGATTGGAATGTAGAATGGCTCGATCTATTGGATTTTTTTTTATATCCCAAAGGGTTTCTGAGTTCGGAAACCCTTATATTGGCCCTTTAGAAATAAGCCAAGAAGAGCTTCCTATTAAGTTATAATGAATTAATTATTTGCTCATAAAACATATTATAAAAAAATAAAAAAATCTATTGTATAATCTTAGTTTCAAAAAATTAAATATTCTCTAATGATAATAATAAAGTAAGATAACATCAAAATAAGAACTATACTAAGTAGATAAAGTCTCTTATTAAACCGACTAACAGTCGATCAATCATGAAAAACGTCGTTTCAATAATTTTTAAGGACACTATAATTATTTCTACATTACGTTACATTTTTAAAAGTTTTTCAATATTATAGGATCAAAGCTCGTTGCAATAAATAAAAGCAAACATCAAATTATCTCATTAGTTACATCAAATAAAAAATACCTCCATCTAACGGTTACTCGGTCTAAACCAAGACTCTTTGTAATAAGTAAGTTATAATAAATAAAAGAGAATTATGATTTTATTTTTTTGTAAGGTTTAGAACAAAAATGTCGGCTGTTAAGAAATCCAGTTTAAGAAAATATTTTAAACTTCTACCAATATCCAACATATTGGAACAAAAATATAAATTACATATTTAAAATATTAATTTTGATCTAATATTAACAAATGACTAAGTCTTATAACTTAATAAAAACTCAAATTTTACATAATATTAGTTATATGTTTAACATATAAATATGTGGTACGGTAATACCATGGTAATATCTTCTCAATACCATTACCATACCATAAAAAATGTGTGGTACGGTACTACCATACCACATCATCAGTTACCAAAATTTTCGGTACAAATGGTACGAGGTTCGGTTGGTACGGTATTTTGCCTCAAAATGCCAGCCCTGAGTCCTATTATGTGTTGGAAGCTCCCATATTAACTATGACCACAAAGTTTTTCCTTGTTGAAATTTCCACCACGACTTAATTGAAAAAGCTTCAAATATGTGGTTGATATTTATCTAGCCCATCCCATTCTTGGGTTGAGGAAAACATAGCCTTTCCCATGACCTCCAGGCTCTTTTCTGCTTGTCAGTAATTTCACCCCAAAGAATTCACTCATTTTTTGAGTGAGAGTCTTAATTAATACTCTGGGGGGTTTAACCACAACCCATATGTGTTATGGGATGGTGAAAAGAACTAATTGCATAAGTGTTAATCTTCCCCCAACACATAGTCATCTATTCTTCCAATTAAGGAGTTTAGAATCATAAGTCTCCTTAAGATTTTGGAAGAAAGCTGATTTAAACTTCCCATGTAAGACAGGAACTCCTAAGTATGTGAATGAGAGTGATCCTAGAGATATGTTTAGGACTGCAACTATCATATTAGATTGAGCATGGGTAACATATTTACTGACATAAAAACTATTCTTTTGGTAGTTGATCTTTCGTCCAGATGCGATTTCAATTTTTTCGAGGAAGACCCTCGTCCCAATGAGGTTGAGTCTGGCGGCCTTAATGAAAATGACAGTGTTATCGACATAGTTTAGGTGAGATTTGGGAATGATATTGTAGGGAGGTTGGTAATGTTGAATTTTACCATTGAAGTAAATGAAACTGAGGCTTCTAGCAAATGCTTCTGTAAAGATGTTAAAAAGGAAGGGTGACAGTGGGTCACCTTGCTTTATTTCTCTAGACGGTTGGAAAAACCCCCTTGGATTGCCATTTATAAGAATAGTGAACCAAGCATTGGTTATACCATTCATAATGTTCCTAACAAAAGCACCATCAAAACCAAACTTGAGAAGTATGCTATTTAAAAAACCCCCAACTGAACCTATCAAAAGCTTTGGTAAGGTCAAGTTTGATAATACAATTTGGGTTTTTTTCCTTTTTAAATTCAAAAAATCTCATAATCCCTTTTAAATAAATTACATTATTAGAGTTCTCATTGTTTTTCATGAATGTTGTTTGCTGTGCAGATATGATGGGTGGCATGAGGGGTTTTAATCTCTCCATAAAAACCTTTGATAGAATCTTGTTAACCACATTAGACAGACTAATGAGTCTATAGTCATTAAAGGTTGAAGGAGTTGCTTTTTTTTGGGGATCAAAGTAACCCAAGTACTGGTTATGCCTCTTGGGATTTAAAAACCAGATAGAAAATCATTGGTGGCATTGAGGATATCAGATTCTACTATGTCCCAACAAGCTGTGAAGAAATGAATGATATATCCATCTGGACCTGGAGCACCATTTTGATCGAGGCTAAAAACACTTGCTTTAACCTCATATATAGTGGCAGATTTTATGAGATGGGCATTCTGATCCTCTATGATCAGTGAAGGGATGTGTAAAAATGGTTTTTAGTATGATACAACAGTGATATCTTGGTTTCTGAGTCTATCTGAGAGTGATCGTCTATCCAAATCCTTTGGGAGCTATTAATTTTTACTAATTTGCAACCTAGATCTTTTCTCTTTTACTGTCTTATGTAAGTAAGCAGTGTTTTGGTCACCTTTTATGATCCATTTAGCTCTACTTTTCTTCTTCCAAAAATGCTCATGTTCTTTTAGCGCCCTTAAAAGGGTTGCCTTGACTTTATTGAGACTGATGAAATCAGTCTGTGAGTCAGAGTTTTGGAAACTGAAGTTCCATTGTCTTCTTAGGCTTTGATGACATTTTCATCAATATTGCCAAAATTTTCTGCATTCCATGTTTCAGTATTGGTTTAAGCCTTTTTAGTTTGATAAAATGACTTAAGATAAGTGGCTGGAAGGTAGGCAATGACCAATTGTTCTTTACAAGATCCTTAAAGTCTTGTCTGAGCAACTAGGTATTAATGAATCTGAAGGGTCTGTGGAAAGATTCTAGTTTGCTACTAATGGAAACCATGATAGAAGTGTGATTATAGGATAACCTATCTAAAGTATGTATAGAGGTTGTAGGGAAAGTTTCTTTCCACAGTTGGGTGCTAATGGCTCTGTCTAGTCTTTTGAAGGTAAGGTTATGGAGCATGTGATTGGTCCAGGTAAATAAATTACCCACTGTATAAACCTCTTCTAAGCCTATAGTTTCCGTGAAATTATAAAGTTAGTAATACTCCCTGAGTTGGGAATTGAAGGTCAATTGTATTCACTGATTGAAGCGATAACATTAAAATCTCTGATCAACAACCTTTTATTATCCGATTGATTATGGAGGTCAGACCAAAGTTCCTGTCTGCCTATTCTATTTTTCAGAGCATAATTAAATATGATTTCCATTTCCAAATTAAGTTCAGGGTGGGAGAAATCAATCATAAGGTATTGGTTAGACTGTTGTTTAACCTGGATGAGAATTTTGCCATACCACATAAGCCAAAATTTGCTATTATCATATGAGAAACATTGATTGAACTGAAGTTTTTGTCTGCAATGATCACATTCAGTTTTAACATGCATAGGTTTTATGATACAGGTAAGGTTCAGTTTATGAAAGACCTTAAGCTTTTTAAGTCTAAGTAGAGAAGTGTTAATGCCCCTAACATTCCAGACTAGGATTTGGTGTTTAAGTTTTTTACAATCCATATTTTTTTGCTCTTGGAGCATTTAGAAGGAGATTTGAGAGTCATCATGTTCAGTTGAGAGAAAAAATTGATTTTTTCATGGTCAATATCATTTGCAGAAGGAGTGGTACTTACCTGCTCTTGATGAAAGTCTTCTAAACTTGAATAATTTTTTCCTCCAACCTGTTTCGAATCTTCACTCAATATGAGGAATCTGTTTGTTAAAATAGGTGATGCTCTGTCTAAGGGGAAGCGTTAAAATTATCAGCAAACTGGGTTCCTTGTGCAGAGCGTAATGTTAGAAATAAATCATCTTTTGCATACTTCTTAGGAGCAGCAACATTATGAAATTTGCTAAGAACAAAATCATCATGCTCAACTATAGAATAGTAACTCTCATGGCTAATTGATTTGTTGTTTTCATCAGCTTGTATCTGGCTAGGGATGAGTTGTTATCATGGTGTAGAAGAGGTAAATCAACATCAGATTTTTGAACATGTAATTGAATCCTAGCACTACTGATTGTAATTGAACATGTAACACTCTTTCTTAGAAGTGTAAAGACCTGTCTGGAGAGGAGCTAATCATAATAGCCTTGCCTTTGTCTATGACATTATTAGGTGAGACTTGATTTTCATTTCCTAATACCTTGCTAGTATTAACTACCTCAATAGGAGTCTGGGTTCTACACTTATTTTTTGTTCTTTACCCCCTGTTACATTGACTAAAACAGTTGGTGGCTCACTGAAAAACTGACCATTTGGTTTCCAATTATGTTTAGGTATCAAATTGGGGTTTCAAATCATGCACTCGAGTATGACATGCCCTAGTTTAGAGCAGTGTGTGCAGTAAGGTGGGATATTTTCATATTCAGTATCATATCTTTTGTTGTCATCCGGAGAGCCCAGTTTTATTGAAGTGTGCAACTTATTAACTAGGTTAATTTCGACATAGATTTTTATGGACGAAGGCTTAGTCAAAGCTTTAGTAGCAGCATCATTTTTAAATAACTAGCAATAAGGTTGCCAACTTATTGAATTGAAATAGTATTGTAATAATAAAGAGGGGCATTACGAATGATTACCCAGATCAGCAGAATGGAGGACTCCGAATTGGGTGAAAAGTTTGGAGTCCACCGCATCACTTTCATTGGATTACCGTTCATTATCCAGCCTCCTTTAATCCAGCATATATGAATGTTGTCTTTGATATCAGACCGAATCAAGATGTGCTTGAAGTCTATTGCTCGTAGTTGGAAGTTCCTTTTGAAGCCTGCAGTTTTGAAAGCCATCTGAAGGATTTCCATAGTTGTTCGGCCCTTAACGAATTTACCAATGAGAGCATTACTGATGGAGATCAGGGTACGACTACCACCATAAATGAAGACATTCCACGTCTAGATCAAACATTCAAGGGTTATGTT
>JAULKM010100158.1:0-10602 GCA_032355605.1 Rubia tinctorum
TGATAATATGACCGTGGAATTCCATAAGAAGTGCATAGTGAAACATGACAACAACAAAGTGCTTACTGGTATTCGGTCATTAGACAAATGTTACTTGTTGGAACAAGAAGTGAAATGCTTGAGTGCTGAATATGATGAGCTTAAAATGTCAATGGTTGACCATGTTTGAACATTGGACGAGGTAAATCTTACGAATGAAGCTGATGACTCTCATAAATTCAGCGATGTTGGAACGATGTCCTTCCCGGAACTCACCTATGTTC
The DNA here is from genome assembly GCA_032355605.1 of Rubia tinctorum. Lineage (NCBI taxonomy): Eukaryota > Viridiplantae > Streptophyta > Magnoliopsida > Gentianales > Rubiaceae > Rubia > Rubia tinctorum. The sequence goes on from JAULKM010100158.1 coordinate 264, forward strand.
CAACATCAGTGCGGGCTGAATCAAGTAGAAGAAGGATTCAATCGATCCCTCGAGTTAACTATAGAGAGCATGCTGGTCTACAAGGTTTTTTCTCCCTCATTGAACACAAGAATTATAAAGAGACTCTACTTGATGAGTATTGGATTGTGGCAATGTAAAAAGAACTTGGGTGATTCGTATGCAGTGATAATAAAAGCAAGTTGCCAGGAAGTATATGATCGACTCAAGAAGACTTTGTATGGATCAAAAGAAGCACAAAGGGAATGGTTTGAGCGACTCACTACCTTTCCTATTCATAAAGGTTTTCGTCGAGGGGGAGAAGATCTAAGGTACTTTTGTTATTTTTTATTCAGCTTTCAGTATCTTCATTTTTGTATATAAATTTGAAAAAAACACACAAAAAATGAAAAAGGAGAAAAAGAGAACAAAAAAATGGAGGCCCAGTTGGACATGTTGGAAGTTGGTGTTGAAGATATTATGGTGATTGATGTGAGGGCTAGTTGGTGAAAATGATAATTTATGACTGACATGCTAGTATGGATGATTATGAAGTGGTCAATTTTGATCATGAGACACATATGATGGTCGAGGTCTCCTCCTGGTATTTTAATTTAGGATGATGAAGAGTTGGAAAGCAGCAATGTTGGTCATGTTCCAACACATAATATGAAGATATGGGGAGACGTTTTGGATATGGAAATAGATGAATCTGAAATGTTTGAGGCTGATTATATTTCAAACTGGCACGGGAACACTGATCAGGATTATGATTTTTGAAGAAGAGCTTCACATGTTCCAACACATGAGGAAGAACAATTTATAGAGCAGGTTGAAGAGGCTGAGGACTCTCATGTTCCAACACAGCAGCAGGATTTGAAGACTAAGAGCAGCCATTTTCCAACACCGATACAGATTGAGAGTGTTGACTCTGAAACAATGAAAGGATCTCATGTTCCAACATCAGAGAAAATGGGTGAACCTGAGAGCTGTTATGTTCCAACATTAGGTGAATGATGTTCCAACACTAGGGGAATGATGTTCCAACACAAGTTAAGAAAATTATTAAAGTCACTACTGATCAGACTACAGAGTCCGTAAAAGAAGAAGCACAACCACCAAGAAGAGTATCAAAGCAGAAGGAAGACATCGGGAGCTCCCTCAGTCAAGGATGCACTTAGTTCTTTATTCTTTGATGCTTACTGCCATGGGAGATATGTTATGATGTGTTAGAGGATTTTAGCTGAGGGGACAACTGATTTGGGTGCATATAGGAGTATGAATTTACAGCCTACCTGGACTATTTGTGTTTCAAGACTGCTGCCTCAATCTACAAGGAATACAATCGGGAGATTGAAAAAGAATTTTGTGGAGGCATCATTGATCCAGATTTTGAGTGGTACAACAAAGTTTATATCAAAGGCAAGGTAGGGAGATTGAAAAAGAATTTCGTGGAGGCATCAATGATCCAGATTTTGAGTGGTACAACAAAGTTTATATCAAAGGCAAGGTATGGAGATTGAAAAAGAATTTTGTAGAGGCATCATTGATCCAAATTTTGAGTGGTACAACAAAGTTTATATCAAAGGCAAGGTAGTGAGATTTTCTGGAACACTGATCAATTAGTGATTTGGACTTCCTACCCTTAAATATTTAGAGACGATTCTATGTTGAGTGCTCTATAGTGACAGATGATCAGACTTTGTTAGAAATTAATGGAGGATTTGAGTCCCAGTGGCCACTCATGGGAACGCTACCACATCTAGCTTGACTACCAGGTATTTCTTTCGATTTCAAATTGTTGTAAACTGCTGGATTCCTTTTTGAAATACCACGGCTCTTACTCGAGAAAAGACAAAAGTAGAGGAGAAGGCACAGATAACTGCTCTTGAAGAGAGTTGAAGGTTCTGCAATGACTATGTTCCAACATATGCCAGATGTTTTCTTCAGGGGGAGTTTCATATATTGGATATTATTCTTTGGGTTTCTGTGTCTATTGACTTTGGCATGTTAATGACCCCAGGGGGAGATTCATTTATTCATTTTGGAGATTATGTTGGATTATTTTGGATGTCTTATTGGATATTATTTGGCGAGTGTGTAATCTGAATTTGGATTTCTGATATTCTGGTATTATTAATTCAAACTCATGTATGTTCCAACATAAGGAGATTTATGAAATTATGATGATTATGTACATTGAAAGCTTTTCTTTTGGTTTTATTATTCCAAAATAGTTGGGTCCACAAAATGCCAAAGGGGTTGATTATAAAATCATATGGATTTCATGGATTAATATGTTGGCATTTGTGAACTAGTGTTAAAGAAGAAACGTTTCATGTTGGAACATACTGAAAACATTCAGATTTGCGACTAGAACATTGCGATGAATTTAATTTATGGAAACTTGGAGTTTAAGCAATATTGTAATTCAGCCGTATAGAAACATAATGGTATTATGGAAAATCCCTATAAATATGGAATTGGATTTATGGAATAGTATGAGATATTTGAGATAAGGAAAATCTCTTTATTTATGAGATTTGGATATGCTTCAGAAACAGATAAGGAACATGAATATTATGGAGATAATCATGGTTCATTCCGATATGCACATGGACTATAAATAGAGGATATTAATGGCTGCAATACTTAGGATTTTAATTGAGAAAATCTGCACATCAGATTTACATCTTCCCGAGAGCTTTGCAAGAGCCAGTTTTCGTATGTTCCAACATACGTGACCTTTTGATCAAGTTCAGAGTCGTATACCTTAATTTCTCGGGAGGAGAAGATCCAGCATCGATGAGTTTCGAGGTTAGAGGGAATCTGATCAAGGCGGATCGGTAGCAAGGGGAGCTTGCAAAATCCACACGTTAATAATTAGAAAATAAATATAGTTGTATGGTGTACTATGTACTGTATTATTATGATTAGTGGATTTATTCTTAACTGAGATAGGTCCCGCAGACGTAGGTGGATTTCACCGAACTGCGTAACCAAGTTGTGTGTGCTTGTGTGCTATTTATTTGACATAATTGGTTAGATAGGATATGTTGAAACATAGGTTTAATAGTTAAGTTAAAATGGTAAAACAAATTTTCAAAACTCTTCCGGATAATCTTAGCAGTTTATGCTACAAAAGGAGGAGTTTATATCCTCAGCAATGGAGCGAGCCTTTTCAACATCAGCCAAAGAGAGCCCGTGTCACGTGTACTTTATCCATCCAAGGCTTCTCAAATTCATCAGCATTTCATGGGGCGTCCTTTTCCTTTGCAGCTTCAATTTCTTGTTCCCTGAATGTTACGGGTTTAGAAACAACAGAATGCTCAACAACCTAATAAGTATTAGCCGTTTCGACAGGTTGGTACGGGATTTCACTGCCCGGTCAATGAATCAGGGGGTCCAGGGGGTGGAGCGCGCCCCCGGCCCGACGGTATATCATGCCCTCTGTTTGGTCTGTTATTGATATTATGTCTCCTGTTCTGGTTTGAATCAAAATGTTTTTGGTCCCAAAACCGTTAGGGTTTAAGGTGGAAAGGGCTCTATATATAGTGTCTCGTCCTTTTATTGTAACTCTAAGAGATATGATTGGTAGAGAGTATGAATTCTGTAATTCTGACATTTTCTCTCTAGTGGAATCCGATCTTGGTCGGCCGTGGATGTAGTCAATTGGTGAACCACGTAAATTCTGGTGTTTTGTCTTTCGCTTTATTTTCTTTGCTTGATATTTCTTGGTATTTCGCACAATACTAATAAGCAATACAACTTGTCAGAGAATTAACGCAAACAATAACATTATTACCTTTCTTGGTTTTGTTTCTTTTTAGCACGTTTCCTACTCTTTTCATCAACTGTATCTGTGCCACTAACATGCTCCACATCTTGAGCATCTGTATCATCTTTATACATCTGATACTTCCAAATCATCCAAGTGAACTTCAAGCGGTCGTATGTTTCAAATTCATTAAGAACTGCATGCTTTTCATTTGCTGACGGAAAACCAAAATCAGGGGTCTCAGTGTCTTCAAAATCATGACTATCAGCAACTGCATTTTTAGGTTTTTGTTGTAAAAGTTCTTGCCCATCTACATACATGAACTCTTCATTCCAAGAGATACTGTCATCAATGGCCCTATATGCTAGTTTCAAATTGATAATAAATGATAAATGGTAATAACCTTTTTAATTGATCAGAAAGCTCTCACACATGGCACAGTCCAACCTACCAGAAACTAGCATATATAAGACACAGAGGCTACTTATCTCAAACAATAGCATCTTCCAAGGATAAGATTTGGTGCATTTTTTCTTGTAGGTGAAGAATTTACGGGGTCATAATTATTTGTTTGTATTCATACTGTGAGATACATTATATATTAGTACAAAATACCTATACTAGACTAGAAAATGAATTCTAATCTAATTACAATTTACATAATATTACTATTCCTTAATACTCCTCAAGTTGGAGCATGGAGATCAGAAATGCCCAACTTGCCACGCAAAGAATAAAACTGATTATACCCAAGAGCCTTTGTAAACAAATCTGCAGGTTGGTCAGTTGTGCGAATATGATGAGTAACAATAGTGCCAGACTGTACAAGATCACAGACGAAATGACAATCAACCTCAATATGCATCGTACGTTCATGGAACACCGGATTAACCGCAATATGTAGAGCAGACCGACTGTCACAAAACAATCGCATAGGAGTATATTGCACAACACCCAAGTCCCTAAGTAAAAACTTAAGCCACAACAACTCACATCATGCAACAACCATAACACGATATTCAGCTTCCGCAGAAGAACGAGAAATTGTAGGTAGTTTCTTAGTCTTCCATGAAATTGGAGAGTCAGCAATGGGCAAAAAGTATCCATATAACGATTGGCACGTGATAGGACAAGCAGCCCAATCAGAATCACAATATGCAGTCAACTGTAACGAATAAAAATCTAGACGCTACATCAGACTTAGCAACTAACAAATAAACCCAAACAGAGCGGGAGTAATCATCAACTATAGTTAAAAAAATTAAATTCACCACAAGAATATGGTGTTTTATAAGGATCCCAAACATCACAATGTATTAATTCAAATAAAGAAGTAGCATTCAAATTGCTCAAAGAAAAACTATGCCTAGTCTGTTTTGCTATATGATAGACAGAGAAAGGAACATAAACTTTATTTGTGCTAAAATCAAGAGTAGAAACAGAAGACAACACTGTAGATGAGGGATGCTAAGATACTGATGCCATAAATCAGAAGAAGAAACTGAAGCAACTGTCGGAAAAAACTGTGAGATACGAGGATGAACATTCGAATCTAACAGACGAAGCCAATAACCCCCCCTTTTTGTTCACCTAGACCAATCACATTCCTCATACTGATTTTCTGTAAAATGCAATAATTTTCAGTAAACAAAGCTAGACATTTTAATGCAGATAACAATCTAGAACATGATCAAATGAGTAAGAGTAACATTCCCAAAACGAATAGAACCATATTAGGTAGCTAAACACAATACTATCACGCAGTACAACATTCACGGAATAAACAACAGTAGTAATATTAAGAAGATAACCCTTGTCACTGGTCATGTGATATGTGGCTCCCTTATCAAGAATCCATGGTAAAGTAGACTTACCTAACCCATGGTCAGACACAACATTAAACTGATTAAATAAATGTAGGGTCGTACTCCATTGGTCTTCAGACAGAGCAGGACCGAAATCAGAATGGGCAGGAGTAGTCTGAGAGGCTGCGGCAGCGTGTCCCGGAGAAGTCATGACAGCTTCGGCGAATGGCGGTAGAGTTAGACGGCCGGCGGCGGCCAGTCCACCGTTCCCGGCGGCTGTGGTCAGCTGGGTTGGCACCGGCTTCCTGGTCTTCTGGTTCAATTCTTTGAACCAGTTTGGTACTCCGGTGAGCTTGAAACATGTTTCTTTGTCATGGTCCTTCCGATTACAATGTGAACAGATCAGATTCCTGCAATAACCTGAAGTGAGAACAACTGGCAAAGAACCAGAAGGTGATGGATGTCGTGCAGCATACGCCTTAGAGTCAGTTGAAGTCTCGCTAGACTGAACAACGACTTTGTGATTCTCCTCCCGAGCAATAAGGGCATAGACACACGTGACTGGTGGAAGAGGATTAGTGATCATGATGTTGGATCGCAAGGTATGATAGCATTCGTCAAGACCCGTGAGAAATTGGTAGATCATATCTTTCTCACATTCTAGAAAGGCGTTGGCATCATGATTTCAAGTGCATGGAGGTTTAAAAGCTTCACAGGTGCAAACTAAAGGAAGCCGAATGAAGTTGTAATCGCTAAATAGCTTCTTCAGTTTGCCAAAATAAATGGCAACAGTCTCACTATTCTGCTGACAGTTCTGGATATCTTCGCGCATTTGCAGAATTTTTGGACCATTCCCAAGGGTAAAAAAGCCTTTAGATCATCCCACGGTTCCTTTACTGTGGCATAGTAATTGGTAGAAGAACGTAATGGTGGATCTAAGGTCTGTAAAACCCAACACAGCATGGTAGCAGTAATTCCAGGCCATTCAACTGCATCAGGATAATTGTCTGGAAGTTTAGTAATGGTTCCATCAATGAAACCATTCTTATTCTTGGCAAGCATAGCGCCGTATATAGCATTAGACCATTCCAGGTAATTCTCCTTGCCTTTAAGTATGAAGAGACAAATTGACAAACCCGGGCCTTTAGAAGTATTGAGGAAGTAAGGGTCATGTATAGAACGACCCGTAGGAACAGATCCCCCAATGGAAGATTGCAATTGCAACTGTCACAGTAAAGCTGCAATGACATCGATGGCGTTGAGGTTTTGTAATTTCTTAGCCTCGCTTTCAGAAGCGATACGGGCCTGTTCAACAGCATTGGAACCAGAACCAGAAGCAGACATTTTTGCGGATCAGCGACGAAAGCATATCGGCGGATGGAGAATATGACTGCGGCGGCGCGTGGTAAGACGACGGTGGCACGTGGTACGGAGTTGACGCGCATACGATAGAAGTAGTAGTTTACAGCCAGAAGATCACGGCACCAGGAGTAGTGGTGCGGAGATCGGCGGAGTACGATCGGTGAGCAGCGGAAGCGAAAACTGGCGGCGCGTGGAAGAGATTCGCGGCTGGTGATCGGCGGCGGCGGCTCCGAAGAGGCAACTGATTATTTTATTTAAGGTTTTAGGATTTTATGCTCTGATACCATGAAGAATTTACGGGTAATAATTGTGTGTTTGTATTCATGCTTTGGGGTACATTATATAGTAGTACAAAATACCTATACTAGACTAGAAAGGGAATTTTAATCTAATCAAAATTTACATAATATTACTATTTCTTAATAGTAGGTCTTAGTTCAAATTCTTACGATTGCCTAGTTGGAGAATCACAGTCTTTGGATGAGGACATGATCCAGCCAACCACAGAAGAACTGTTTAACACCCTCACTGAAGTTGTGCTGCAAAAGGCTAAGTCCAAAAAAAGAATAGGTGGGGTCTCAAGGAAAGCAAAAGATGCTGGAATAATCCAATCTCTCCGTCAACAATAGAGTAGGTGAAGAAAAGCCGGACAATAATTTTTCCACTGCTTTAATAAAATCATCAACTTTAATAAAGTTTATTCTTTTGTAAAGTTATTTGTTTATTTACAATAATTTGTAAAGTTCTTTGTCCATTTGTAATAATGTTAGTTGATTCAAAAGCTGACCCTTCATCTATAAAAGGGGTGCTTTCTCATTAGTTATAACCAAGTATTGGAACCAAACATACCAAGCATTGTAAATCACCCGTCAATAAAATCAGCATCATAGTTCTTGCAGACAAGTCTCGAGTATTTTAATTTTGATTTGTATTTAGTAATTTTAATGATAGATAATAAGCCTATACTATGTAGAAATATTCTTGCTCATACTCTTATTCCTATGAGAGTTTAGGCAGATGGATTTATTTAATACGGTTTCAGTGAAATACTATTTAATAACATATTTGTCGTGCAAGTGCCCATGTCAGCCGTTAAAGTCGGGGATAGGCGTTCAAGCATTGTTCCAGGCCATTTTTGCATTGGACTAGTTGTTATTAAATAGTTTGGATTAGATATAAACCCGGTTTAGATGAATTTAATCCATATGTCCTGGTCTCCACAATGGTATCATAGCCAAGGTTGCAGAGGGTATGTCTGGATAGTATAATTTATAATTAAATAGAATGAATATTTTCAAACAAAACTATAAACATAATGTTAAAAATGCTACATCGGACGAATATGAGCTTCTACAATAGCTTGACGCTTTGAATAGATGGACAATTCCATCAGTTCCTACAAAACCAATTTATAACTATAGTATTTTTGAAAATTTCAGAAATAGACATGTTTTAAAAACTATTGAAGAATCCATCCAAATTGATAATAAAGAGAAAACTCTACAGTTATTTTCTAATATTGAAAGATGAGATGGTCTCCTATGAGGCAGACTAAACTTTAAGCATGGGATTTTATGCAATTCTAGCTATATTCTAGCAACAGAGACATATCTCTAATAATTTTACAGGGACCTATATCTAATAATTTTACAGGGACCTATCGCTAATAATTTTCAGGGGTTTTTTTGTCCAATTTCTCCCATCATTTTTCCGCCATCTGCAGCTTGCAAAAAAATATTATAAAATTGAAAAAATATTATAAAATAATTTTAAAATGCAATTAATTAATATGATCATTGAATTAAAAATTATAAACATCAGCAAAAAATAGCAGAACATCAATGAAAAATCATAAAACATCAACTAAAAAATTGGAGCAAAAAATTATAAAAATTAAATAAAATAGCAAAAAATATTTTAATAAACAAATAATAATTGCCAAAAATTTGAAAAAATATCGACTTCAACTAAAAAAACGTTGACTAAAAATCACAAAAATATCAACAAAGCTTCAATTATAATTTTTTTTAAAAAAAAATACAAAAATCAACTAATATCAACCAAAAATAAAAACATCAATTGCTATCATCTAAACTTCACCCAGAAAAGGAAAAACGTCAACATAAGAAAAAAAACACTACAAAAAATTAACCTATATCACCAAAACTACAAATATCAACTCGTATCACCTAAAACTCATTGAAACATCAACATGAGAGGAAAAAAACAAACAATATCAATCCATATAACCAAAAAAACTACAAAAAATTGACTCATATCAACTAAAACTCACCCGGAAAATGAAAAATATCAACAAGAGAAAAAGCTAAAAACATCAATAAAAAAACAATAGTACCTCAAGAGTATAATGACGAGACGTCAAATGCATGTATTTTCCGAATCATTTAACATATATTTTTTTAATCTTTTTGTTGGAAGATTGCTAGATTTAGGTAGGTTTAAATCATAAGGGTTTTAGATAACCATTTCGGTTTTCGTATCTAATCCTTCATTTTGCAATCTAGTTTGAGTCTAATGGATTTTTGGTACTTACGAGCATCTAGATTCTTTTTTGTGAGCTTAATTTGTAGATTGGTCATAAGCACTTTGAAGTATTTTATTGAATGGTAGAAGATTGAACGCCACGAGTCAAAAATGGTAGAAGATAAATGGGTCGGAGAAGGAAGACAAAGAAGCGGATGAATTGTGATCCGGACGTTTTAACCGAGTTCCGGGAAAAATCCAAGAATAACCAACCTCTGAGGGTGGGACCATTGGATTCATCTTCTACAAGAACTCTCTAATCGACTACAAGAACTCTCTAATCGGATCAACGGTTCACCCGTAGCGACCGACCGAAGACCGGTCGGCCGGCCGGGTGAAGAAAACCTGGCGCACAGCCGGCGCGCTCAACCGCTCGCCAGCGCACCCAAAACCGTGTGAAAAATCAGCCCCAAGATGGAAACCACGCGCCCGGCCCGCGTGCTGCCTCCTGCTTGCCAGCGCCCGTGTCTCCAGCGCCAGCGCTCGGCCTTTTGGGTGCTAGCGCCCAGCATCCGTGCCCGGGCTGTTGCATCCCTCGCGCACCCAGCGCACCCGGCGCGTACATCCCGCGCCTGAACACCTTTTTGACCATTCTTCTCACCAACTTTTGTACTATAAATACCCGTTATCTTATCTTCATCTCTCCTCTTTCTCTTGGCCAAAAATCCTTCTCCAAGAACCCTAGTTTTTCCTTTTTCTTCTTATTTTCTTTCTTTGTTTTTGTATGGATTTGTCTATGAATGTTAGTTTGATTTGTGCTAGGTAAACTTATCACCTGGGAGCAATTGTTTGAAGCTTCCAAACCCATGTAGTAAGACTCTATTTTTACTCTTTCATGAGCATTTGTTGTGAA
>JAULKM010100159.1:0-10602 GCA_032355605.1 Rubia tinctorum
TATATATACTGAGTACAAAGGGTATACAAGGCAGAATCAGATATGGAAAAGGATATGTACAAAACCAATCAGAAAGGATATTCCTTTCTTAACCTGATTATAATTTATCTAATATTCTATTAGATACTTCATGTTAGCTACGAGGGCTGTTTCCTCTTCTGGTATTTGGCATTTTGGAATCCCTTCTAAGCTAATAGGTGCGATCTCTTTGTCATGGGACTGGAGCATTGTGAAATTTTTCTGAGCTAATCCATCTTCTTTTCTCTAGTACTGAGACCTGAAGGGCCAACTTCGTGATGGTTCTTTTCATCCTGCCATATAGGAGAATCAGAGGACTGTTTAGTGTTTTCTTCTTTGTTGGATTGGTTTCTTAGGTGAGAGGATTGGCAGTCCGAAGGATTATCTTGGAGGGACAGAGGAGTTACAGGGATACTTGGAGCTGGAGAAAGTTGAGTTAACCCGGGATCTTGGCCAAGAGTACATCTTCTACTGTGGTTTAGTGGGATTATTTAGTTGCTGAGAACAGTTTTTTCTTCAGTTTGCCTCATTATAACCAAGTTTGAAGCAGGGAAGCAGTAAAGGGGTTCTGATTCCCCTGCTTCAAATATAATTTTCTAAGATCATACTTCACGCAAAGTATAATATTGGTCGGTCCGGTAGAGGGGACCCGAAAATTGATCTTAATAAAAACAAGAGTTATGTGCAAATATAACCTTATGTTTTGGTCGAAAATGCCAATTTATTCTGTAAAATTTGAAAGTGCGATTATAAATCTATTATTTTCTTGAAAGTGCTAATCTAACCATGGGAACTGTAATTTGGCCGAAAATACGTGAAATGGCAAGTATACCCTCTCTAATTTTTTTAAAATATAGAAAAAATGGAAGGACGTTTTTACCCTCGTTCCTTAACTAACAAAAGCTTTCATTTTTTCCTTTATAGTCATCTTGCAACTTTAAAACAGAGGCTAGCACTGGGCGGCGATGATGGTGATATGCTTGGATCTTCCCAGCGGTGGTGATGGGCAGCGGCAGCAGTGGTGATAGGCGGATCTTCCCGGCGCAACTTCAGAACAGAGGCCGGAGAAGCTCAAAGCCTATCTCTCCATTGCGTCTGGGTCAATCCGAAATTCGTTCAACTCCATCCCGTACAATCTGATCGATGATATCATAAGACGGGATTTCAAGAAAAATAAACTCGCCGATGCAATCTATGTGTAAATTCTCCATCGGGGTTCGCAACAGGGTTGAATGGTGGGCAGCGGGGCTGGGTGAGGAGGATGGGGAGATAGTGGTGGGTGTGCTAGGGTTTAAGGCCGGCAATGGTGGTGATAGGCGATGGTGGTGGGTGACGGGGCTGGGTGAGGAGGATGGGGGGATAGTGGTGGGTGTGCTAGGGTTTACCACTGGCGATGGTAGTGATAAGTGGTAGTAGGGATGAGGCATCGAGGAGTAGATGTGGGGGAAAAGCGAGCGGCGATGGAGCGGAAACCTAGCAGAGGTGGTGGGGGATGAGGCGGCGAGGGGAATGAGGTGGCGGGGATTAGATGTAAGGGAGTAGGCGACCGGTAGCGGAACGGAAATCTAGCAATGGCAGGGGGAAGGAGAACAGAGGGAAGAAGTGGTGGGTTGAGCGAGGCAGAGCGGAAACCTAACGGCAACGGGGGCGAGCAGGCGGAGTTGAGGAGCGGCGGTCGTGTGGGTTAAGTGGCACAAATATCGTGAAACTTCACATCCCGGCGGTGGAAATCCAGAATCCGGTGGCGACGACCGGAAATCTATATTCCGGCGGAGGAGCAGCGACGACCAAATGAAGAAGAAGAATCCTAGGGGTGTTATAGTCATTAAATTTTTAGTTTTAAAGCTATGAGTGTGTTAGTCTTTTTAGCTTTGGTCAATGCCGACAAATATGAAGTCAATGCCGGAATAGTGTCAAAGGTTATATCGACACATCTGATGCAAAAGTTAGGGTTACATTAACACTTTCAGATTTTATAGGGTTGTATTGCCACTTTTGTGAAATAATAGGGTCATTTTTCTTATTTTGCCCTAAGTACTCCGTATAATTGTAGAATTAATTTAAATAAGTAAAAAATAAGAGGTTTTTATCAATCTGACTTTTTAATAGATCAAATTAAAGCAGAACCTATATTTTGTAGTCTGTTAAATAATTAATTACTTTAAAAAATTCGGGATATATACCAATATAACCCTACCTACTTGAGTAAGTGACAATATAACACTTAGATAATTTTTAGTACAAAAACAAAAAGTGTCAACATAACCCTAAGACACCATTTTCGCGTTGACCACACATAAAATGACTAAAATGCCCTTTGGCCTAAAATCTAAAAGTGAAGACAATTTCCTCTCATGCCACCACCACCACCACTATCTTGCCACCAGCCTGCTCTACCTCCACCCAACCACCACCACCCTCTCCCACCACCGCCCGACCAGCTCCGCTTCTACCCACCACCCCTGTAGATTATTGGGCTTGAGAGCGAGAACCTTCTCATCCACAGCAGAGTACTCTGCGAGAGACCTGGATCAACTGGGTTTCACCAAGAGCTTTCGGTTATGTCTCCGCACACCTCATCGCCCACCTTGAATTCCATCACGCTAGACCCCACTTTCACCACCACTCCCCTTATTTTCAATTGAACTATTTTTCTAATAGGCTTATTCATTCTCCTAATGCAAGCATTTCTCAAGAATTTAGCATACGATGGAATTTTTTGAATGACATCTAAAATTGGAATGCTAACCTCAACCTTTTCGAAGATTTGGAGAATTTGAGCTTCGTTGGATGCCACCTTTGGCCTTCCCCGTAGAGCACTAGGGAAGGGTGGCGGAGGGTTGATCCTTGCCTCAGTGGTAGGGAGCTCCCATGACGGCTCCTCCTCAACTACTATTTCCTCTTCTTCAAGATTGGTCTTGTTGCTTTCCACAAATTTGTAGTCCTCTTGCACAACCTTTTTCTCGGCTTCGCGTACCTCCTTCCCGCTTCTCAATTTCAAAGCACTTACATTGCGAGGGTTTACCTCGGGTTGGGATAGTAGCTTTCTGGAGTCTCTAACTTCAAGACAGCTCACCAAAGTGGCAAGTTGACCAACTTGCACTTCAAGGTTTTTGATACTAGAAAAACTCCTGTGCCTAACTCCTCAATCTCTCTTCTCATTCGCTTTGCGAACACATCATTCTTCTTCACCAATTGTTCAATCGCCTCAAGAATTTCCTCCCGGTCTGACTTATATATTAGAGCATTGGTGTAGGAAGACCTTTCTTCCATTGGGTAGGGTTGAGGTGGTCCTCCTGGATTTTACCCTTGGTTGTCATCTCGCCATCAGAAGTTTAGGTGGTCGCGATATCTGGGATTGAATGAGTTTGCATAGGGGACTTGATAATCTCCACCTTGATTTCCTCGGAAACCTTGTTGCTTCCCTCTAGAAAACTGTCTATTCCCACTATTGAAATCCAAAAGCCTTCACCTCCTCGGAATTGTCCACCACTTGCGAACATGTGTCGGTTGGGTGATCTAACTTGCAAATTCCGCACACCTTCACTTGTTGCGTCCTCCCTTTCATAAATTCTTTAATCATGAAAGCAAGCGCTTGGACTTATCTTCATGTATGCTTAGGAGAATGAGTGGGATCTTCCAAAACTTTCACACGTGACCGGGTCCTGAACTGCCTTGTGCCATTCACCATCTTCTTGGACAATGCCATAACATCTTTGGGGATTTTGTTTTCTATTGAACCATTCCATGCCGCATTCACCATGAAAATGTCTTCATCGCATAAGCCCTCGAAGAAGTAATACAAAAGTTCACCTTCCTTGAATGAATGATAAGGACAACTAGCCAATAGACGCTTGAACCTCTCCCAGTACTCATATAAGAACTCGTTCAGAAGTTGCAAAATATTTGACAGTTGCTTCTTCAAACCGCATACTTTAAGGGAAGTATTTCTCAAGAAATATCCGCTTCATATCCATCCAGAATGTGATGCAGCACGGTGGGAGGTATTAGGGTCAATCCTTAGTAGCGTCCCTCAAAGAGAAAGGAAATGACCTTAAATTTTAGTCCTCCTCTGAAACCCCTAGTGGTTTCATATTGGTGCAAACCAAATGAAACTCCGATAGGTGTTTCTTGGGATCCTCTCCGACCATCCTGTAAAAAGTGGGCAAGCATTATATCATTCCGCTTTTCAGCTCACAAGTGACACTGGGCGGCAAAGGCGAGAAAACGATGCAAAGAGGTTGATTCTCCGAATTTGGAGCCATAAACTCTCTAAGCGTTCTGTTGTCTTCCGCCATCTCTACTCTTCTTTCCTCTACAAAATGGTTGGCCCCTGCGGAATCTCTCTTCTAGTTCTCCTTCTCCTTCTTCTTCGACCACCCGCATTTTCTGGTAGATAGTGTAGAGCTCCTAAGTTCGTGGCATGGGTATGTATTATAAACAAAATGCAAGACACTACCAGTCCAACAGAGAACACTAGCAAACCAAATTAGGAGTAACAAGCAAACTATTGAAAAGCTCAACACAATAACCAACTAAAGATACAAAAAACACTAACTAACACCAACTAGTGATGCAAGTTAACAATAAAAATTTTAAACTAGTGTCCCTAGAAATAACGCCAAAATTTGATCCACAGCCCGCAGAGTCATTAACAAACCACCTTTTTACAGGAGATCAATTAACATGCGGGATGCTTCACAAAGATAAAAATTTATATGTTGCTCCCATACTCACTACCAAAAACTAAAGAGTAGCTAGTGGAAAGTCTGATGTCATCCACAGAGATGCTATAATTTAAAGGTTAACTATACAAGACCCACAATCATAGTGAATATCTAATGTTGCAAACATAGGTTTTTTTTGGGGGGGGGTGTCCAAAAACTACTAAGCATGCAAAACAAGAGAACATATTATATTAAACTAGCCTTGGGGATATTTGCGTAACATGACCGGTATATGACTTTGATCCTAGATTCTATCGCATATAAGATATATAAACATATCTCAATGTCTCTGTCACATTGTGTGGGTGATAGTCGACACTTCCCAATGCATGTCACACAAAGGTACCTAAGTTCATTTAATCATATCAACACCGTCTCCGTAATTAGGGAAAGTGCGTCGGCGATCAAAGGAATCCGGACTGCAGACCTCTTTCCCCGTAAAGGAATTACTTCCCAAGCACTCCACTAAAGTTGAAATGACAATGGTCGCTACACTACAACCCTAGTTTCTACAAACTATCATGGCTTATCTATCAGGGCACATTACATCCAATTGAAATTAGGCATATGCTAATCGGAATTGTGCTCACGGTCCTATATACATACACTCAGATAGCCAAGGACTCAGGAACCCACATATCCTAAACGGACACTCCCAAGGGGAAAGCAAGCCTAGCACAACACATTACACATATGACTACGGTGTATCATAGGATATATCACATGCATTTCACAAGAACGTAGAGATCAAATCAAATATAATATTCATAAACATAAAAGGTAGGGACACCTAAAATCTCACAAAATATCTACCAAATCATGAATACAAATGTAATCCCCAAGTAATTAACCTACTCCATGGACATTGAACCTAATTTAAGCATTGGATTCAATGCCATGGGCATCAAACTAAGAAATAATAAAAGAAGAGAGAAGGGTTAGACCCTTTATCTCTCTACCTACTCTTAGAACTAGGAAAATGAAACTACAATTATGGAGACTCTTAAATTCTAGTAAACTAGTGCTCCTTAAATAGTAGGTGGAAAATGGGCCTTAAAGAGGCCCAAAACAAGGGTAAACCCTAGCAGCCACGTCAGCACAGACCATGCAATAGCACGGGGCTCCCACCGCACGACCCGTGCAAAAGCGCACAAGCCGTCGACTGGAAGTGGTTTCTCGGCCAACTGAGCATGTATCCCGTGCAATTATTTGCGGGCTACCTACTGGAGGGGCATTTTTTACGTCTGAGCGGCATGGCCCATGTAGTTCCTTACGCGTTGCAGACTGGAGTTGAGTTCTTTGGCTTCTGATGGTGCGGTCGTGCAGATGGCTGCGAGGCTCGGACGGGATCTTCCACTTCTTAATCTTCAAGGTGCACAATCTGTGCAAAAGGACACCGTTGTACAAGTACTTATTCGCGCAACCATCTTGGTTTGCACAGGCCGTGCCAGTCTTCTAAATCTTTCAGACTTCAACTCCTTCTCTCTGGCACATTTAATCTATTACCACGATTAAGCGCGTGACCTTTGATCTACTACCATCCTCGAGAATGACCTCCAATATCTTCAACCATTCTTGCGAAAGGCCTTCACTAAGTCTACTCCAAAGTTCTTACGAGTGATCTACAATGAAGCTCACAGAATAGGATCTAGATGCTCGTAAGGACATAGAAACCATTAGATCTAAATAATCTACAAAATGAGGGATTTAGACAAGAAAGCCAACAAAGGCTATCTAAACCCCTTGTGATGTAAACTCACCTAAACCTAGCAATAAACCATACAAAAGCTACTAACAAATGTGCTAAATGAATTAGGAAACACATGCTTCTAGTTGTACATCATGCAATCACATGTGAAGATTTCTAGTAGTAGCTAAATATTTTTTTGAAACTACAAGAATTAGAATTTTGAATTGAGCCACAAGTGAAGATTAAGCTTTGATGATGTTTTATATTTTTCAGTTAATGTTTTGTTAGTTATAGTTGATTAAGAATTTATACTCTTGAGTTACTCTAACTTTTTGGTTGATGTTTGTAGCTTATTTTTTTCTCAAGTTGATATTTTTCATTTTTCGGTTGAAGTTTAGTTGATATGAGTTGATGTTTTGTAGTATTTTTGGGTGATATGAATTGATATTTTTAGTTTAGTTTTTATTTTCTCATGTTGATATTTTTCATTTTACGGGTGAGGTGTAGGTGGTAGGAGTTGATGTTGTAGTTTGTTTGGTGATATAGGTTGATGTTTGTAGTTTCTTTTTTCTCATATTGACGTTTTTCATTTTCAGGGTGAGGTTTAGGTGATAGGAGTTGATTTTTGTAGCTTCTGTGTGATATATGTTTACACTTGTAGTGTTTTTTATATAAAAAAAGATATTTAAGTTTTGTTGATGTTTTATGATTAAAACTCTCCTCTCCACTGCTCTAGCTTCTTCCCTGGTAAATCTCTGGCCGTAACACTTTCCTCTCTGCCGCTTTAGCATCTTCCCTAGTAAACCTCGGGCAGGAAAACTCTCCTCTCCGCGGCTAGATCTAACATATTCCCCAGTAAACCTCATATCCCCTTCTTCCTGCACCTCACCTAGAAAACCCTAGCTTTCAATGTCAATCCCTTCGTTCTCCTCCGGCGTTTCATGTCGCGGTTGCTCAGAATGTTACATTTCCGACACTTATTCGCAGGCGGAGTTCATTCCTGAGACGGAGGCGGATGATGCCATCTCCGCTTGAAGGGCTAACGCCACCCTCGACAATCTACCGTCGCCGGTAACTTGATGCAATGTCCGTTGTGCAGATCTGGTCAAAAAAGCTTCGATGTTTGTTCGATTAATTTCCCGTCATGGAATCTTGTAGTGCATGACAGATAACCACTCCCTTCTAGTGGAGTGGTGGTGGTTGACCGGAGTCACTCGATGGTGGACGGTGCTGGATCCTAGAATTCGGCATATCCTGCTAAGATTTGATGTGACTCACCCTCAGAAACTACATCTGAATCTAGTAACTTTGATGATGTTGACAAAGGGTCAAACAGAAGGCTATATTTGTTGGTCCCCGGGTACAGAGAAATCCAGAGACGTGAAAGATTGGAAAAAATAGGGCTAAAATTGATTGAGATAGGGTTCAGGCCATATTTTTTAAGAAGATAAGTTCCCGAATCTATGTATTTTCTTCATATTTAGGGTTTCCCAATGTGGCATTTTTTGTAATATTCCCTGAATAATGAATAATTGGAAATTCTCATATTTGGAAATCTTCTATGTATTTTCTTCATATTTGGAAATCTTCCCTGACCATTCACTCATGTCTATTTCAACATCATATATTTGCTGGTCGGGTGGGATTACTGTCTTTGATGAGCTGCAAAAAAAAGACGAATACCCTAAATTGAAATTTTAAAGCATCGTCCCTTTGTTTTGGTTCGACGAGTTCAAGTACTGAAGAAAATGAAATGCCGCCTATCAGGTGATATATTTCTTTACCTATCCTTCGTAGTATTGCTGGTCTGTTGGTGCCATTGCCTCTAATCTGTGTTTGATTTGATCTGGCATGTTGGTGCCATTTTGTTTGTGTTGTGTGTAACTTGCTCTTGTTAATGAGTACATAAGTTTCTGATTACTAATTGTACTGCATCTTCCCTCTGGTTGGGTATTGAATATTCTTTGGTTTTATACTCATTGATCATGTTGTTTGGTCCTGGTAGTTTATTTTGTAATGCATCTTCCCTCCTGATGTTACTTTGTGTTCAGTCCCTGATGTATTTGACTAATTTATCTTCCCTTCCTGGTTTTGTGTAATGAATGAAACAATTAAGGATAAATGTATGAAACAGAAATGTTCTAAAACATAACTTCGGTTTTCATGCATATCATTACACTTGACCAGGGTTAGCTTTGAACATTTCGATCACACCAAAAGTGAAATGTTCAAAGGCTTCCAAAATACGTCGTTACACCAACCCCCAAAAATGTAAATATTACACGTTCACAAGCTCTTAATACGCAGGGCTTGCATGAGTGGGAGAACATCTTTAGCTTCTTCTAGTGCAATCAATTGTTGTATGTTGGCCCTTACATCTTCTTCATTTGCTGTCAGCATCCTTGGAAATGTTCCTTCCCTGATCATTCTGTTCTTATTCATATGCTAAAGCTTGTAGTTGTTGCCACCATTTACTTTGATTATCTCTATCATTGCTGTTTGATGAGTCACGAATACTTTGTTGAGTATAGAAGCATCTTCCCTTGCATATGCATTGAACACTGCTCCAAGGAGCTCCAAATATTCTTTGATACCTGGTCTTGTTGCAGGGACTGTATAGATTTTCAAAAAACTAAACCAGTATGTTAAGATAAGGGGAATTGACTGGATGGCTTACTAAATTGATATTAAACCCACCAGCCACAATTTGAAATTGTGGATCATTGATTAATATATGTAGTGTTGCATTATCTTGTTGTATGTAAATATCCTTACTCATGTGCCTTGGCCACTTTGCCTTGATTTCTGATATTACCTCATTTAGTATTTCGTCCTTATCACATCCCTTGTGATTGAAGGAACGGACACTAACTCCACAGTACCTGCTGACATGTTCTTACTTTTATTTACGGGAACCTGTTCTTGCACGAAAGCGAAAATTCCTAACTTCCCATCAAATATAACCGGCCCATCCTCACCAAATAATTGTCTACTAACAGCACATATAAACATGAGTTTTGGAATGTGGGATCTATGCTGATATGTACTACATGGTTCAGGTTCACCGGGTGCTAATAAGTACCGAAAAGTTTGTGTACTAAGATAAAACCACTTCTCATTTATGTGGATTACGTTGTCCATTTCTCTAAATTGCATTTCAGGATTTAACTTACTTAGACAAAAAACCAACCTTTTGATTTTGTTTCGAGCTGTCAATGCTAGTTTGATACTATTTGTGTGGCTTCTTATGATCTTTGATGCTACAGCCCTTTACACGCTGCTCTTCCCTATATGTAAGTTAGTGGATGTACCCCACACCGTTCTTCTCTTATGTGCAGGAATGACTCCTAAAGCCTCAAGATCAGCATGAGAGTTTGGCTGGGAACTTATGATACTGCTGAGGCAGCTGCATATGCATATGATTGAGCTGCTTACAAGCTCCGTGGCGAATATACTAGGATGAATTTCCCCAATGTTTGGGACCCGACCAAGCTGGGATTTGGTGACAGTGCGAAGCTAACCGCGCTAAGAAATGTTGTGGACGTCAAGTTTCAGGCCATCGGCCAGAAGGTGAAGAGGGATAGAGCGAACAAGAGTGCCGCGAAGAAGAAGAAAATGGACCATGATGATGATGATATGCTAAGGTTGTGGCTTTTTTCTTCCTAGTTCAAGTTTTATAAAATTGGCTAGGTTGGAAGTTTTTCAATCAGGCTTTGTATTTCTTTACAAGATTTTTGTACCCTTTTATACATATGTGGTTTTATATTCTTGAAATGGTTTGTAGGAAGGGAAACCATGTTGGTGTATACTTAACTCCTCGAATAGAGTCGAACATATCACTAGAATTCCACACTAATGAAAAATTAGTTACTATGGCAATAGTGACATTGTTGTACCATAAACCTAGGGGTGGAAAAATAGACCCATAACCCGCGGGTCAAGCGGGTTATCTAATTTAAAACTCGTATGGGTATGGGTAAAATGAGTAATGGGTAAAATGGGTAATGAGTCAAGTGGGTAGTTGAAAAATATGGGTTAAACGGGTTGGGTTTGTGGGTTGACCACGGGTTTACCCATATGATTTAAAACACGTGGGTATACCCATATGAGTTGGTATATAAACCCATATGGGTCAATATATGGGTTGAAACCCGCGGGTTTACCCAT
>JAULKM010100160.1:0-10601 GCA_032355605.1 Rubia tinctorum
GTTTACAAGAGTGAATTCGACATCTCTAGCTAAACCTCACTAATGATCCCTTTAGTCGTTCAACGCCTAAAGGTATCCCATCAATGACATTAAGCATGAAGAATCAACTAGCTTGGTAAAACTTATAAACACCACACTGTGTCTAAGCATTTAACCAATTCATGCATTTACACAAGATTAGCCAAGAATGTTTAACATTCATAAACCTCTCCTATTTGCTACACAAAACAAACCTGATAAAGAATTCGACATTATCACATTTATCTAGTATTCATCAAATCATTAACAATATTAGAAGCTCTAACTCATGCTCTTGGATTTCATATCAGAGGAAGGGAGAATTAGCTACTTTCTCCAAACCCTGACACATAATAATACAAGCAATATTCATATACTCAAACTTCTAACACCATTAACGGATTCAACAACCAAATTCAAGCACAATAAATACACAATAGAGAAAGCATTAAATAGATAGAAATTATTATCAAGACATAGATAAGGAAGTTTCAATCCATTGCCCCCAAGGAGATTACTAACCTAGATAATCAAAACCCATAACATAGAACAAAAATCTACAAAGAAATAAGAAGAAAGTGAAGGAGAATGTGAAAAACTAGGGTTTTCAATCCCCCAAGTCAGGCCAAGAAAGATAAGGAATGAGTGGATGAAGTGCTATTTATAGTACAAGAAAAAGGGGAGTAAAAAGAAAGTTTCTGGTCGTCTATCGCGAGCGCAACAATTCCGTCGCGACTCGCGACAGAGTGCAATCCAGCTCTCAACTCTTTTTGTTTTGCTTCCTCCAGGTGAACCGTTGATCCGTTTTGGGAGTTCTTGTAGCCGTTTTTATAGTACTCGAGAAGAAAAATCCAATGGTGCCAACTTTGGAGGCTGGTTCTTATCTGATAATTCTCAGAACCCTACTTCAAAACTTAGATCATTCTTCATCCTCTACTTTGCTCTCCTTCTTCACTTCATTATCTACCACTTTGTAAGTGACCTTCCTTCTTCTACCATTCTTTTGAATTTCCTTCTTCAATGATAGTATCAAAATAAGCTCATATGTAAGTCTTCAAATCTTTAAAGATAGCCTTCAAAGTCTTCCAACAATTCCCTTGTTACACAAAATCCTCTAGAAACGTAATAAAAGCACAAAATCGCTCTTAACTCTCCTTAGAGAATTTCAAGGAAAAATTCCACACATAGAGCACAAAACGGGTACAAAAGTGAATCCAAAAATTCCCAAAAATAACCGTATAAAATGGACACACCACCTCCTCTATGACGTAGTAGAAAAGCATAAAGTATCTAATCGTTGGCTTGCAAGTGTAGCCACCCGTTGGCAAGACGTTCAAACAAATCCACTCGTACACTATACGTTGCTCGATGGTCAATAAACTAATATCCCAGGAATCGACTTTACCCGAATCACTACCGGACCTATAAAAATATTCCTTCCAATGGCAACGGGGCATAGGGGGGTCGCCTCGCTCACTCCCAACCAACAATGGGTTTGGTAAATTTCTAGGGGACCTTGGGGATCATCGAGTCTTAGTTTTTCTGGGGTGGTGTAGGGGTATTCTAGTGCTTCATTTATGGTATACTTAGTCACATTGACTACTTTCCCATTAACCTTAGTCACGTCCCGACTATTACTACATTGACCCAAGTTACCATAAAATTGGATCACCTCTTCCGCATGTACGAGTTCCCCAATACAAAGTAGTTTTGCTAGATGTTGTGTCTTAAAATGGGCTAACAAATAGTCGACCCCTAAATCACTTATACTCGATTCTAATATGTTCTTGGAATTAATAACCTTTTCTTGGAAAATGCCTCATACCTTTCTTCCTCTTGTTCGTTGAAGAACTTCTTGGATTTCTCGATCTCTGTGATGGGGCGATGACTCTGGTCGCTCGCCTTTAACTTTGAGGCCTTGCTCTTCTAGCTCATGGTTACATTTTTGGGGGAAGAAATTGGGGAAGTTAGAAATTAAGAGTAAGAGTTTGAATTGAGGGTTTGGGATTTCGAATGGTTTGAATTTAGGGTTTTCAAAGTCTGCCCATTTGTTTCATATACAGGGGCAGATTCCAAACTCCAAACACATCTGGACTTATTTACAAAGCTAAGATTACATTTGTTGCCCATTTGAAATCCAGCACCAAAGTTCCCAACATTTCACAACCATAAAACCCACAAACCCTCCACCACAATTCTTCCTCATCTAAAAACCAAGATTTCATCTTCCAAGCATACAAGGTATGGTTTTATCTAGTTTTTCATCTATATTATCATCTATTCAATTTCATCTACCCAATATTTTGGTTTTGCTATGTTGTTGGAATTTTGCATTTAAGTAGATGATATTATGGTAAATAAGGGTTATGCTTTGTTTAATGAGAAGGTTTGTCCTCTAAGAATGAGCAAGAAATGGTTTACATGACATGACCAAAAATCCTAGGGTTTTTTGTGGATTCATTTAGGTCTTCTAGAAAGGGGTTTTATATTTAAAAATGCCAGGTCAAGTGGGTAGGTTATTCAAGTTCGTTCATTTATTTATGGATTAGGATTTTTGTTAGAAATTCTAGGCTAACATTAATTATGGCATCATTTTCAGGTTTTTTTTTGTTTTTAACCAAAGGAGTGAGATATTTATTAAAGGAAGTGATGGTTTGTGTTCAGTACTTGCAATCTAAAAGTGAAGAATTTTTTAATGTATTATACATTTTATTTCATGAGGGTAAAAGTATTACATTTAATTTCCTTGAGGTAATTGTGACTAATAGTATGGTATGTTTGTTACTATAGCATACAAAACACAATAGAGGGTGGGATGACGGAAGATGAGGCAAGGGCTTTTGTGCAAACAAGGACGGAGCTTATGTGACAGATGAAGAAAAAAGGATTGCGGAAAGAATTGTAAGGGAATATTTTACACAATATATTTATATATTATAAGTGTTATTCTTAATCGTGTATTCCAATTTACCATCCACGCTATGTAGGAAAAAGTTAAGAGTGGTCAATTGCAAGGGAAACTAATTCCCAGTGATAAGCACGACACCCTCTATGAAGAACCCGAGAAACCCGACCACATAGGGCGTGCTAGGGGTGTGTGATCATTCATGAACCAACGAGAGGCATTCATCATTGTGAAATTCTACAATGGAGCATAACCATCCAGAGTCCTCATTCTACAAAATAAACTCTTCTTCAAGACAAACGAATAGAGAAACAAGACATCCTTATTCATAGGTTGATCCAACACACCAGCCTAGTTCTTTCAGAAAACTTAGATGATTTGATGCCTGATTGGGCCCCACCCTCTAGGGGATCATTTCATTACCCCCAGGGAGATTGAGGTGAATTGAGAGGCTACTGTTCAAAAGAAGCTGGTTGCAAGAATCGAGCGACAATTATTCAAACCC
Organism: Rubia tinctorum; assembly: GCA_032355605.1. Taxonomy (NCBI): domain Eukaryota; kingdom Viridiplantae; phylum Streptophyta; class Magnoliopsida; order Gentianales; family Rubiaceae; genus Rubia; species Rubia tinctorum. The sequence goes on from JAULKM010100160.1 coordinate 3,429, forward strand.
GATAATGTCGAGCATGCCTTACAAACTACCAATAATAAGGTATATATTTAAATTTTCCCCTTGTTTTACTTGCAATATAATAAATTAGTGCATTAACATATAGTTGGGTGGGGATATATATAGAACCACTACCGTGTGAGCTATATATTAACCAAGGCATGGGTGGTCAACCATTACACGTGGCCAATGGATTTCTGCATCAGATGATGAAACACCAACACTCCGTGCCTATTGTTTAGGGTATTTCTAGGGTTTCATTGGAGGAGCCGTTGGTGATGGGCTCCCCGTATCCAATCTCAAATGGAGAGTACAAGAAGGTTGGTCCCTCATGGGGAATGTTTCTACTGTGGCCTTGTAGACTTATTTATGTCGATCCTGTAATGGATCAACAATTGAAGAAAACAAGGTATGCATAACCTAAACCAGTGAAAATAACACCAAGACCTATCAAACCAACACCTAAATCAGATCCGACAACACCCATGAAGGTTAGACCTCCAATTTCAAGAGCACAAGTCCTTCGAGACTCACCCCACTTCTTGCGTGTCTTGTACAATTGGCTATAACCGCATGATCGACACTCAACATACTCATTCTTGGGAAATGACCCTGTGTTCGGATGCAATTGGGAGATCATGGTGCTCTGGACTGATTTTGAAGATCTTTGGAGATGTGACCAAGTCAATCTAATAATCATGTCAATCTACACCTCGTGAGTTATTTCTATAATTTTTAGTTACATTCACTATTGCATTTTCTTTAATACACGATAAAACAAATAACATTTCGTAGGTACATGTATTCACCCATGATAAAAAGAAAGGATGGATTGGGTACATGTTCCCTGTGTCGATTCAAGAAATTGGTTGTACTAAAATAGAGAGGATCGATTACATTCGCAAGAGTCTAGGGTGAAAGAATAAGAAGCTTTTCATTGCACCATACATTGAAACTTTATACTAATTTTGTACGATTACGTTTCCAGCAACAAAACACTAATTTCGTTGATAATTTACATTTTCTTATACAGGGACCATTGGAGATTGATTTTGATTCTCCCCGCTGACAAACGTGTGTTTTGGATGGATCCCCTGAACTTTCAACCATCACACGCATTTTTTGAGATTTTGGAATTGGTGTTGAAGGACAATAGCTATCCAAATAAATGTAATTTGATGGTGGTCGAAATCAAGGTGGACTATCAACACAATTTTTCCATTAACAATACTTAGTGGATGTTATAATTTAATTATGGATTTCATGTTAATTTCAAGCAGTTCAAGAAGCCGGTGCAAACATGGGAGTGTGTCATGTTATACGCGGCTGAATGCATTCAAGAGATCAAACATGACTTACTTCAAATTGACAAGGTGCATGTACAATTATTTGTAGAAAGAAATGTAACAAAGCTATCTTGTATTTGCTAATTAGTAGTTATTGACATATATTCTTGAAGGATTCAAAGCCCTACTCCTAAGATGATATCCATATTGTTCAGAATAATATGGCTCGCCATCTCATACTCAATCGGTCAGCATCTCTAGGAATTTTAGATATTGGTAAAGCAACAAATTTGGAATAATAGTGTAGCTTAGGACTATTGGAATAGATTCCTAGTGTTTCCTATTCCTATCTATTGATTATTGCTCGGTTAGCATTATCTATAGATTTTTGTGAACATGCAAGACACTATCATGTATTGTTTTGTGTTTGTTTCTATGGCTTGAGGCCTATTGCATCGGAGAAATGAAATAGAAATATGTATTGACCATAAGAACAAAATAGGTTTCCAATTTCGGAAACATTTTCATCATATTACACATCCTGACGATCTTAATTGAGCTAAATCAGAACAATCATTTTACAGTCTGGGAACGGAAAGTAGACAAGAGCTCGGAAACATATAAAGTTTTAGTGAAGAGCAGATTTGGCTTTTCTGAGTTTGGAAACTTTTGCCTTTCCGAATCCGGAAATGGCAACTCAGGTACGAGGAATGAGTGAACTTTATGAACTCGAAAAGAATCAAAGGCGGTTTTTGTGTCCCTTCAAAGGCGGGGTTTAACCGCCTTCGTTGACGATTTTAAAGGCAATTTTTGTAACCGCCTTCTATTGATGGACGATGGAAGGCATGACCGAAGAAGGCACATTGAAAGTGTCTTCCACTATCCGATATAACCGCCTTTAATCGCCCCTCCTTACACTAGTGAAAAGACCCTTATTTTTTTTATTTTCTATATAGTTTCAAACAATTTTACTCATGAAGTAAGCCCCATCATTTAGAAAATGAACAAGAATTTAATGGTTATGTCTGCACATATTTTTAAAGTGATGGATTATATTCGAATATGAGCTGATGTCGCCTTCTCCTCCGACTCCCGCTATCTCGTCTTCATCTCCGCCGACCAACCGTCCACCTCTGGTCCACCTCTGTTGGCTGCTTCATCCGTGACTTCCAAGGCCACGACCTAGGAATCTCCGAATTACACAATTTCATAATTTTCAGACTTATCTTTATCAAGAGTAAAATTAGCATTTCATTTAAATTAAACCATGATCAAAGTTGATCAAATTTTCTAGTGAACTTAGGAACATATGTGAACTTTCAAAAAACTGAAAAAATATATCTACACAAATACTACAACTAGGGGGTATAAACATTATTCTTTATTTTTTTTCTTACGGAGGATTAGTAAACGATGTTGGGGGTGGGGGAAGGAAGGACTCCTAGAGGTTGGCTCTTGGTAATGCTACGTTCACTCAAAAGTCAAAATTAAGCTCTACAGGTTGGCTCCTCACCAGACTTTTCAGGAATACCCACATCTGGTTAGATCCAATTTTCTTTTCTTTCTTTTGAATATGTTGGATCCAATTAGGAAGGATCATACGAAAATTTAAATTTCATGTAAACGTGAGTTAGGCTTACATTTACAGTACATGGGAATAAAGCGGTATAGGTTCTTTATTAGTTCTGGTGAAAATTTAAATTTCAGTAAAAAATAGTCTACAATATTATTCCTATCTATTTTTTCAAAAAAAATAACGATTTTACTTTTATAATATACTCTATCCGTGTCGGATGTGCACCTTTATGAATGCGGTAATCAATGCATATGACATTTTTATTATCATGTTTTGTTTGGTTAATTGCTAGTTTTAGTTAGGTCTACACGACAAAGGGTTTAGATGACCATTTTTGTTTTCTTATCTAAATCCTGAGTTTTGTAGATTTAATTGAATCTAATGGACATTTTGTATTCACGAGCACCTACATTTTCCTTTGTGAGTTTACTAGTAGGTTGCTCATGAATATATCGACATCATTTTGTAGCAAGCCATCCGCGAGGGTGGTAGAAGATATTTGATGGCTATTTGCAAGAATGGTAGAAGATATTCGAAGGCCATTCGCGAGAATGGTAGTAGATAGAAGGCCACGGACCAAAAAGTGTGGTAGTAGATGGAATTGAGCCAGAAAAGGCGGAGTTGGAGTTCAACAAAGTAAAAATTGGAAGGCATTGTCAACCAGCATGAACAGGCCGAACTAGCCTACCTATGTCACCTAAATCATTCTGGAGCCAAAGTATTGACACGGACGTCACCGTTTCACACGGTTCGTATTGTTTCAACATGAAAATGCAAAGTTCAGCCCACAAGGTGCGAACAACGACATGGCCCGCACCGTTCAAGTTATCTAAAAATGCTTCCAACCAATGACCCACGCAAAACCACACAGGGCGCATGATCAGAAGTTTAAAATGGGGCACTAGCTGACGGCCCGTGCCCGCCGACACGGCCCTTGCCAGCACAAGGTTAAATGGCCTGTGCTAGACCGGTCTGCCCATGCCAGCACGAGGGTACACGGGCCATGCCATGGCATGCGTTCCGTGTCAGCACAACGCTAACTGGTTGGCATGACCTGTGCCATTTCAATAGTGGCTGCTAGGGTTTTTGGCCTTTTTCAAGACCAAATTCCTTACTACTAATTCTAGATTCATTTTAGATCTTAAGAGTAGGGTAGAGAGAGAAGAAATCTCTTCCTTTTAGGAATGCCAGCTTAGTGAAGAATGTGGGGAGGTTGATTCCCTAATTGAGACCCATATTGCGGCCCTACCCAAGAATCTAGATGACCTAGTGAGGCCAGAGACTAAGCCTTCAAAAGAGGAACCACCCGTGATCAAACTAAAGCCTTCACATGTAGATTTGAAGTATGCTTTCTTTGGCGAGGGTAAGACATTACCTGTGATCATTTCTAGTTGGCTCACCGGTGACCAAAAAGATACGTTGATTAAGGTACTTAGGAAATTCAAGGGATCCATAGGTTGGACTTTAGCCAATATCAAAGGTATAAGTCCCTCAACTTGTATGCGTCGTATATTATTGGAAGAGGATGCAAAATCCGTTCGCCAACCTCAAAAAGCAGTTAAACCCGCCGATGATGGAAGTAGTTAAAGAAGAAGTCCTTAAGCTACTTAAGGCAGGGGTGATATATCTTATTTATGATAGTAAGTGTGTGAGTCTCACTCAAGTGGTGCCAAAAAAGAGTGGGGTGACCGTTGTAGAGAACACGGATGAGGACTTGGTTCCCACTCGTATTCAAAATGGGTGGCAAGTTTGCATTGTTTATCACCACTTAAATGTGATAACTCGCAAGGACCATTTTTCCTTACCTTTCACTGACCAAATGCTTGAGAGATTAGCCGGTTACTCTTATTATTTCTTCCTTGATAACTATTCAGGGTATTTACATATAACCATTGATTACGAGGACTAAGAGAAAACTACCTTCACATGTCCTTTTCGTAGTTTTGCCTCTCGGCGCATGCCTTTTGATTTTTGTAATGTCCGGGTACCTTTCAAAGATGCATGGTTAATATATTTTCAGAGTTTATGGAGCGTTTCTTTGAAGTCTTTATGGATGATTTCATCATTCATGGAGATTCTGTCGACTCTTGTTCACACCGTCTAGAATTCGTGGTAGAAAGGTGTATTAACACCAACCTAATTTTAAACACCAAGAAATGTCACTTTATGGTAGAAAAGGGAATTTTTCTAGGTTTTTTTTGTACCGGCTCAAGGTCTAGAGGTGGATAAGGCTATCGTAGACACAATTGAATTCCTACCCTACCCCACTTGTGTGAGAATTAGGTCATTCTTAGGTTACGTCGGATTTTACTGGCATTTTATTAAGGATTTGTCTAAGACATCTTCTCCTTTATGCAAATTGTTGCAAAATTATGTTGAGTTCATTGTCGATGATGAGGATAGAAAGGCCTTTGACATTGTGAAAGAGATGTTTGTCACTGCTCCTATTATTCAACACCCAAACTGGTCCCTTCCCTTTGATTAATGTACGATGCGAGTGATTATAACATAGGAGCAGTGTTAGGCCAGAGGGTAGGAAGAGTACCACATGTCATTTATTATGCGTTAGTGATTCTAAATGACGCATAACGTAATTACTCCACCACGGAGAATGAGTTACTGTCTGTAGTATTTTCTCTTGAGAAGTTCAGACAGTACCTTTTAGGCACCAAGGTTATTATGTGCACAAATCATACAGTTCTTCGCCATTTGATGACTAAGAAGGAAGTGAAACCTAGGCTTATTAGGTGGATACTTCTTTTGAGTGAGTTTGACCTTGAATTGAGGATAAAAAGTGTAGTGAGAATGTATTGGCCGACCATTTCAGTAAATTGATAACCCTTGAGAGCCTAAATCCCACTAAGAAAAAGCTCAAGTTGGAATCCATTCGGGAAGAATTTCACGACGAACAATTGTTCGGGGTGACAACTAGCCAACCTTGGTATGCCGATATAGTGAACTACTACCTTGCCAAAATTCTCTCTCTAGGTTTTTCTTCTCTCTTCATTTAGTTCTTAACTCCATGACATGTATTCCTATATTTTCCATAGATTTAATGCTAGTAGATTAGTAGTATTTCTTGGGGTAGTTTTTGTGCTCACGATTTTACTTGTATATGTGAGATTCTTAGATTCCTCTAAAATTTTTTCTGTTTATGAATATTTATGTATGATTTATGGCTTATATTATTGGATGATTTATGCCATGATATTTTTTATGATGCACACATAATTTAATTCATTGTATAGTATTGTACTAGCCTTAAGTGCTCGTCTTGATAGTATTGCGGAGATGTGTGCATTAAATCAATCTTGTGAGTATTTAGGCAATTAGTTAGACTTTAATATAATTGGTTGGTTGTGTGAGGAATTGAATGTTAGGAGCAGTGGACCGAGGGTTGTATAGAAATTCCTAACCGGAAAACCCTTGCTTATCCCAACAATTAAGTGTTCATAGTTTGTAGTGAGTAACCCTAGAGTCATCACAAGACACCAATTCCTTTTCCTTTCTAAGCCTAGGGTCGATGTCCATAGTGGAGAGCTCGGTGATGTAATAAGCTTACTCACGCATCTATCATTTTCGACTTACATAAGGCTTAAGATCTTTAAGCAGGGGCTCTTTAGCACCGGGAGTTAGCAGGAAGGTGAATTACAATATCGAAACATCAAAACACATCCCTAATTATGGATCAGGTGAGGTGGTTTAAAGGTAGAAGAACCTCTATGTGATAGCTAGTGGGAACTCCCGTCCATCTCCACTCCATCTGACATAACGTGAAAAGTTAGGTTTATAACCTTAGGTGAATTGAAACTAGGATCAAATCCATATGACAGTCATGTTATGCAAATACACCCAAGATTAGTTAATCACTAGTTTACTTCGCTCCATTTGCATGCTCGTAGTTGCTAGTTATACAAACCCCCATTGTTTGTTAGTACGTACTAGTCATTCCCAACACACGATTGGGGTGACGCTCGATGATGAGTAACTGAGTTGTATTTTGCTAACTCTTAGATACCAGTGTCTTTGTGGATGACACCCAAAATTACCACTGGCTACGCCATTGTAGTTAGGAGTGAGTACAAGAGCAACATTATAAATTTCATCTTTGACCTTACCTAAGCACCCCGCAGGTCAACTCCTTTAAAAATAATGACCCAGCAAGGTACATATCAAATATTGGCGCTGCTGCCGGGGATACAAGATTTCTCTATTTGTTAGCTGTGATAATTTGCTTGTAGAGTAGTTTGTATTTTATTTTTCTTGTTCTATTTTTGTGTTTTTATTTATTCCCTTTTGTATGTTTGTTGATTT
>JAULKM010100161.1:0-10601 GCA_032355605.1 Rubia tinctorum
ACAAAGACCTTTTACCTTTTATTATTATAATTAAACTCCGTCTTTCCATAAGACTATGGAAAGACCGTCTTTCCCAAAACTTTGTCATACACTTATAATTTTTAATTGAATTTTATTTTTTCAAATTTTATTTTTGAGATTAATTTCAATCTTTAAAATTTATTTTATGAATCATAATTAAAAAGAACCACATATTTTCAAAAAGTGTAATTTCAATTTTTAAAAAGAACCAAAATTTAATTTCAATTTTTAAAAAACAAATCTGATTTTTTTTAAAAATAGAATTTTTCAATTTTAAAAAATTACATAAATTAATTTTCAGATTTTTTTTAAAAAAAATTTAAAAAATTAGTTGGGACACGTGGCACACCAATTAAATGGGCCATGTGTCCCATTCATGATTAAAAATAATAAAGTAAATGTGTTGTTGTCACGTGGCCCAATCATGGGCTATCGAGCAAAAAAAGGCTCGCGCGTCAGCGCAGGGCCAACACCATGCCACTTTTTGCAATTGAGGCAGGCTGGGTTTCTTGAGCCGGAGGGGCGGGCTGATTGAATGCAGTCCGCTCTGAACCCCCCACTATGGTGATTTTCGGTTTCAGTTCCATCTCAACTTTTAATTGAGTCCGCTTTGAGCTCTCCACTGCACATGCTCTTATGGATCCCGTAGATTAATTTGGAAAGAGAGATGGTTCAAAATGGTACCCACTTTTAATCTAAATTCACAATTTCCTCCCGATTTTACTAAAGCAAAAAAGATAAGCTAAGAAGTGATGCTAGGTATTATGTGTAGGATGGCCCTTTTTTGTGGAAACATTGTGTTGATCAAGTAGTTTGGAGATGTATCCCCGATAATGAAGTGCATTCAATTCTTGCTTTTTGTCATTCGTATGCATGTTGCGGTCATTTTGGAGCAAAGATGACCGCTAGGAATGTTCTAGAAAGTAGCTTTTATTGGCCTTCGTTGAATAAACATGCATACACTTTTTGCAAAGCTTGTGATGACTATCAAAGAGTAGGAAATATTTCCTCCAGAAATGAGATGCCTCAAAAGCCTATACTGTATTGTGAAATTTTTTATGTATGTGCATTAACTTTATGGGACCTTTCCCTAACTCTTTTGGCATTACATATATTCTTCTTATCGTTGATTATGTGTCAAAGTGGGTTGAAGATAAACCCACTAGGACTGATGATTCTAAAGTGGTTGCAGATTTCTTAAAAGATAACATTTTCTCTAAGTTGGGGTCCCTCGAACCTTAATTAGTGCAGTGGCAAAGAAGTATGGTGTCACACACAAAACATCCACTGCCTATCACCCACAAACCAATGGCCAAGCCGAAGTTTCTAATCGGGAAATCAAGTTCATTCTTCAAAAAATGATCAATCCTAACTAGAAGGATTGGAGTTCTCGATCGAATGATGCCTTGTGGGTATATAGGACGACATATAAGACACCAATCGGTATGTCACCATACCGGTTAATCCTCGGGAAGCCATGCCATTTGTCGGTCGAAATAGAGCATAAAGCCTATTGGGCAGTCAAGAAATTCAACTTTGATATAGATGAGGCCGGTTTGCATAGGAAGCTGCAATTGCAGGAATTGGAGGAGATAAGAAGAGAGTCCTATGAGAGTGCCAAGATCTACAAGGAAAAGATGAAGGCTTTGCATGACAAGATGATCAATAGGAAAGAGTTTGACGTAGGTCAAAAGGTCCTCCTATTTCAATCTCACCTTCGCCTATTTCCTGGTAAATTGAGGTAGCGATGGATTGGCATTTTTTGAAGTAGTGAAAGTTTTTCCACATGGTGCGGTGTAAATCTTAGATCGAGCTAAGTCCAACGTCTCCAAGGTGAATAGGCAACGTTTGAAACTTTACCATGAAAGTTTTATGCTGGAAAAAGAAGAAGATGTTGATCTTCTTGATCCAGTTTGTGAGTAAACTCCAAGAAGGAAGGTAAGTCGTCCCGACGACATTAAATAAACTTGGTTTTGATCACCCTAATAGTCATTTGTGACCTTCTGTTGATGTTGTCTCAATTTCAGTTTTTGTCATTGTGTTTTTTTAATGATTTTGCTGTGTTCTTTTCACGGATAGTTTTTGTCCATGTTTTTGTAGCAATGTGAAGAGCAAGAACTGGGCTGGTGAAGGAAAGGCGACTTGGAAGAAGGGACGAAAGCTTGAAAGTTGGGTAAGAAATTTTAAGTACTAGGAAGGCCTGTTCATCGCCAGTCGCGACGTATATGTCGCGAGTCGCGACAAACAGGGGATTTCAACCCTTCCCAGTCCTTCATATTCCCAACTCGCGACATGGATTTCGCGAGTCGCGACCCAATCAGGGAAAATTGTGAAAATGTGAACTTCCAATTCATATTTTTGCGAATTGCGAATAATAGTTCGCGAGCCACGACTGATCTGTCGCACGTCGCAACAAAACCATCCCATGTCGTGACATTATTAGAGGAAAAAATTGGAAAATGAGAACTTTCAGTTCACATTTTTGCGAGTCGCGAAGGATAGTTCGCGAGTTACGACCGATCTGTCGCACATCGTGACGAAATCATCCCACGTCGCGACATAATCAAAGGAAAAGTTTGGACAATTCACATTTTCGTGAGTCGCGACTCGCGACCAAATCAGTGCGGTTTTGAAAATTTTGGAACTTCAGTCCCATAATTTGCAAGTCACGAACAATTAGTCGCGAGTCGCGACTGAAGGGGTTGACCATCTAACCACTGGACTTCCACGTCACAAGTCGCGACCCTACATTCGCGACTCGTGAGGCCGGCCTAGGTCGGAATTTAAAAGGGGCAGAACCAACATTTTTCACCTCATTTTTTTCTTGCTTTCCTCCACCGCCTTCACCATTCCTCACTTCCAATCCACCTCTCCAGCCACAAATCAACTCAATTATTTCTGAAATCAATTCCCCCACTCTCTCTATTCCACAATTCCATACAACTAACAACAAATTTAGCCGAATCTCAGAGAAAATCTTAACCCTAGTTTTTGGGAATTTTTCGGATCTTGTTACTTAGGGTCATACTATTGTGGGATTTGTTTTTTTTTCACCCTCCTGAACTCGTTGTTGGTTTGATTCCTCTCTTTCTTTGTGCTTACATTGTAATTTGTATGTGAATCAGGGAATCATATGTTTATGAAGTATGGGTGATTTTGTATGCATTAATCTCTGTGATCAACACCTATTTTGGAATTGATTGATGTCACAGTTTCATTTTGAGTATGAATATAATGGACATGTGTTCTACGTTGATCCTAGGTTTTAAATTGTTACATAATTCGACAATGGTTAAACTTGATGACACATATCCATGTTTGTGTTTATAGTGACTAACATGGTTGAAGAATAGACTAGGTGATGATCTCACATTTTTTGAGGGGTTGAGTGAATACATTCATCAAGGTGTATATAGTTAGATGAGTGTATCATTGAGTTAGGAACATTCTTGAATTGTGGAAAAGTGGCATGTGTTATATTCCTTCATGGAATAGAACATGAGTGGACCACATACACACGTCCTAGCACCCTTATAGTTACTTGCATTGATGGTGGTATGTTAACTACATCACTATAACTGTAATTGCTAAAACTCTATAAGGGTGTTTGGATTTTTATCGTTATATGTTCAATAGTTTTGTGGGAGAATTTCTAGGGTGAAGTTACATGTTCTATATTTTATATCCTTGTGCGTTTGACATTCTTTGATGTTAGATAGTCATGGCTCCGAAGAAGAGGCTGAGAGTTCCTCAGAGGGTGGATCCTTCTGCCCCTACACCCTAACCTCCAGAGCCAGCACCACTATTTTCGGATCGATTTATGGATCTGACTCGGATCACGGGGGCGTATGCTGAGAGGTGAGACATTTTAGCCTCTCGTGGGATGTAGGAGACTAGCTTCATTGATATGGCAGCATTAGAGGCTCTAGCGTTGAGCCATCCCGTCCGTTGCCTCTTCTCAAAAGGGGGAATTTAGGGGTTTATAGATAGGAGTGCCCCCACCTACAGGCGATATACTTTAGAGTTCTTCTTCACAGTGTAGTTGTACAGTATGAGGGATGGTGAGCCGAGCGAGAGATACATCCGCTTTCACCTGGACGATATCTCTCGAGAGATGACAGTGGCATAGCTGAAGGCAGCATTTGGGTGGAACTATATGGCGATCAGGGCCACAGTGAACCCGCAGGCCCAGGAGCGTGATATCATGGAGAACACCCAATTCTGGTACACCATCACCAAGAGGGTGAGACACCCAAGGGACAAGAGCAACATTATCATTCATCAAGCTCTCAGGTTTTTTTACCGATTCTTGGCTGGCACGTTGTTTTGTCAGGCGAAACCGACAAACTTGTCCAATGAGGAGGTCAGTTTCTTGTGGTAGCTGACGATTGAGGGGATTGGCTATGGGAGATGGGTTGAGTTTTGGATGGCGAGGGTAGTCAGTGTGGCTAAGAAGCCATGGGAGGAGATTTCCATGGGAGGGATAATCACTCTCCTAGTGGAGCGCCTGGGTCTTGTTGCTCCTGATGGTTTCCCAAGGGTGGGGCAGGGGTTCTTCATACCTCATCTCTCATAAATAAATTCTTGAAAATTAAGGCGTGGTGACTACACAAAAAATTCTCTATATTAGTAGGAATTATTTATAGTTATTGCTCTGTTCCTCGTGGGATAGACTCTTCTTACTACTGTACTAATCTCATCTATAGTGTTTGCAGATAATTTGGTAAGTGAAACGATGTTCGCAAGTTAGGTAATGGCCATGAGGGGAAGTGTGTAGCTAGGTGTCTTCCGATGTAAATTATGTTGGATGATGTGAATGTATCCTCTGCCGAAAGGTGGGGGGCTTTGTATAAATTTTTATTTTATTTTTATGAGTTTTTTGGACTAATTGGATTACTTATGGTTGTTGAGCTGGTGCATTGGTATCTAAGTTTACAATTGAAAGACTCAGATGGAAGCGAAACTAGGAGATGGTGTGGCTGTAATGAAAATGTTAGGAGGAAGAGTAAGTGAATAGAAGTTGTTTCTTGGGTCAGTAGTTGATGTCCTATCATTGGGTATTTGCTTGCTGAGTGGCCTAATGGATGTTTACCTACTTGGAGAATAGGGAAGACTGCTCGCGAGGATTGGGGGCTAGAAGTGTTATTTCTAGATAGCTGTTGTTGCATAGTAACGCAATTTGAATGTGTGGCTAGGGTGAATGTTTGATTTTTCATTCTGTCAAGATGTTGACAGTCAAACAGAGTGGTCGCATGCCTTGGGTGGTAACTTTTATTGCTTTTCTTAGTTATTTGATTATATTATTTGGTCGTGCCTATGATTTATCGTGTTCTCATAATGTTGTACTTTAGATGCGAGTTCTCCAGTGGTAACTAATTTTAATCTTGGGGCTAGTGTTTGTTGTCGAAGATGATCGTCAGACTATGTTAGAGTGGGATTATCTAAGCGCTCTTAGGTGTAGTGGTTTCAGTTAGCTTTTTGGTATGTGCTTAATGCTTATGGATTGGGGGTGTAAAGTAACTCTGATTGGTTATTGTGCAAAATGGTGCAAGGAAGATAAGGGTGTTAGGGATTAAAACCCTATAATGAGAAGGTAGGTGATTATCTACTTGTGTCACTGGGGTGGTGTTTTTCGAGGCGTATGCGAGGTCGTGGGCGATCTTCTTGTATATGTCATGGGGCATTGATAGGTCGTTTTTCTACCAAATAAACCTACTAACTAATCATAATTAAATTCAAGTATAGAGTAAGTAAGGTCGATCCCACGAAGAACAATGTAAGCAATTTCTTACTTTTGAAGATTCAGTTATTGGTTAACTACCACGCCTTAATTGGATGAAAATATTATCTATTAACTAAGAAAAATAATATCGATTAACTAAGAAAATAATTAAATTAAACTGAGAATGCAAATAAACACAAATATCAATATGAGAATGAATTCCGGCAATAGATAAATGCACATTAACTAATAATTTATATGATCATTGCCGCAATAATAAATCAATTCGCATGAACCAACCAGTTATAGACTACCAAGAATCATCTACAAGAAGCAGTACAATTTCTTCTTACTTTATCGATAACCAGCAAGAATCAGCTATAAACTAACTACTTCTCTAATTAATATATAACCTAACAAGAATCAGTTATAAACTAGATTTAATATCTTAACAGCATTAAGAACCAAAGAAAACCAATTCCAATAATTCATAATTAGATTAGTTGTCACAAATTATCCATCCATTGTTCCCACTATCTGCTGCTAGTTTCTCCACTAATTAAATCTACCCACTAGATAAAGATAAATAGCAGAATTTAATTGGCATTATTCCAAATAACTCAAAGTTGATAAGATCTCAAGATATTCATAAATAAAATATACACAGAGAACAATTAGAACTTCAAACGAATCAATTATCAAGAACAATTAGTTATTTTGCTCCTCTTCCACCTCAATAATTGAGCCTACAACTAAATCACTCTATTTTTTTTCTCCACAATAGTTGAGACCACTTCATGGACCCCACTTGATTCTTTCTATCATATTCATTATTTTTGCCTTTAATAATTAATTCAAATAAATCAATTATCAAGAACAATTAGAAATTCAAACGAATCAATTATCAAGGACAATTAGACCTCACATATAAATCATAGTTAATGCTTCATTATCCTTACCCGGAAAAAAGATTTAGCTACTAAAGATATTAATAATAATTAAACAAAATAAAACAAAACAATGTCACAGGATGGTAATGTGATGAATAATTATGTTCTAGAGTCAGTGTTCGCATGCATATTACTTGTGCGGCGAAAGAATCACTTTTGAAGAGAGAAAATACAATGCGGCCTTCCTCTCTGGCTACAGCCCGTTCCGAGGATTATTTATAGTTTTTACATTAACCCTAATTAAAAATTCAACTAAGAAAAGAAAATTATTATTGGGCTAATTAATTTGGTATTCATATTGAACCTTCTATTCTTTAATTTAAACTTCTTCACATTTACCCAATTGAACCCAAATTCTCTGTAGTACAATCCAATCGCTTCTGAGCTTTATCCTGGAATAATGTCTCTAAGTACATATTTCATTGGAGCGCACTAACTCATTAAAAACCTTATTGGGAAAACCCTGTGGGAAAAAACTACGGCCAAGTGAAAAAGAGTATAGTGTATCGCTCATCGCATTCAGCACACAATATAATGATTTCCTCCTTAAAAACACACCTACATTCAAATCAATGTCAAAAGAAGCTCATAAAAGTACATAAAATATATGTAAAAAATACACCCAATTAGGCGTGAGCATTTTTTTTTACTGATTGAGTTCATAGGTGATTTCCTTATTGTGTCATTTTGGTTAGCGGAGATGGTTGTGATGGGAAGTGGTTTCTCTATGTAAATAGGCGGGAAATAAGTAATGTTGCTATAGAGAAAAAGCTACTGTTATGTGATTGAGTTTGTGTATTGTGTTTTGGGCGGGTGTTTATATTACCTGATATGTAAGCAATTTTTTTGAGTCTAAGGTGTAGTGAGCTTGTGATTGGATAAGTATGCCATGTGGGCATGGTCTTTTCAGATTGTTATTGTTGAGAGTGTAAGATATTACGGAGTTATATTCCCCAAGATTGAACAATTAGTCAGTAAGTTTTTTGGGGAACATGGGCATGCGATTTTTTTATTGTTTTAATAATGAGTTTTTCTTCACCCTAGGCTAGGTTATGCCTATAAAATGGGATGTTATTCGAGCATTTACGCCGTTGTGGTTGTGTGTTATTGAATGTTTTAGAGGAGTGTTGTCTTGTAAGTTTATTTCCATTGAGATTATCCTTGGGAGAATGGTGATTTGTATATTTTATGGATTTTTCTAGTTTTATTTGGATGTTGGAGCTCTTCCTGGTTTAGGTTGGGCATATCACCTGTTATTTAATGACATGTTGTGTATGAGTAGTTTGAAGGGGTTACTTCGGTTGATGGAGGTGCAAGCCCGGATCACATCCTTTATAAGATATCCCGGTGGTCTCAATGCTTGCCGTAAGTAATTATTTTGGATGTTGTTTGGTTTTTCCTGGGTTACCTTAACTGATGATTGTTTGTGTTTTTTATGGTTTTGGAAGCACTTGTAAGAGAGGGCACACAGTTGAAAGGGTTTTTTAATTAAATATTTATTGACATTTTCCACGCATATTAATATTCTAATTTGATGCTTAGAACTATAGGGGAAGAGGACGACACCTCATTCATGGTGGACATGTACAAACAAATGAAAGCGAACATGAATAAGATAATATAGTTGAGGAAGACGACTCATGAAATCAAGACAATTTTCAGGGAAAAGGCACGTGGAAAGACTTGGGTAAGGATCTCATTGGGACATCCAATTAGATTTGTGATTCTTAATTATTGACAATGTCGCCATGTACGTAATCGTGTCTTCTAAAGATTTTCATTTTGGTGGATGATATGTTCCATACAATGTCATTTGTTGTGCTCGTAATCTTTTATTCTCCACAACTTCAACTTATAGGTAGGTTTGTCTCCATCTCCTTCACTTGGATGACCATAGGTTCATTTACCTTATTTTCCTTGCGCACTTTCGAGTTCGGGACTTCAACTACACGTGACCAAAGAATTGGACACCCTGACTTCCGTATGCGATCACAAGTTCATTTTCCAAACTGACATCCATCTTTTTTTTATACAACTATCTAATTTTAAATGATTTGATCAAATACATTAATAATAGTCTTACGATAACATAGGACTATCGAAACGCTTTATTTCAGTGTGTTATGCGTTTTCGATCTTTGAACTTTAATAAGAAGATCGGGAATAATAAGTCACTTAAAAATTTACAAAATTGACTTAATATTCATTGTTGTTCTGATATCGGAATAATGATTCATGTACCGGCTGTTGTTCACTAGGGATGGGCGTCAATTTGGTTTAATCAGTTTACGGTTTATTCGATTTTGCCTCTAAAAAGCCCAAATCAGAAACCAACCCGAATAACCTATATTATCCAAACCGAATTCGGAATTCGGTTTCGGTTTGATACCGAATTCAAACCGAATAAATCGAATTGATAGTAAATTTTAAAAATAATTACTAAAATTATATAACTTAATTTAAAATTAAATAAAAATATGTAATCTAATTTCTACATCATCAAAATAAAGTGTTCAAAGATAAAAATCCAACAGGTACAATACAAATTCAATGATAACAATTTTAGCATTACATTTAAGATTAAAGAAAAATAGTTCGTTTTACTATTCATCTTCAAGGCTTTCACATTCTTCAAGCCTTCAAACACTCCACAAATTTACTTAGGGTAACTTATGTTATTTAATCACTTCCCCAAACTTACTTATGATTTAGAGTTTGGGGATAATTTTTTAATATAAAGATTGGTCCTCCAACTTAAATTTATTTATAAATTTAATTTTATTGTTTTAAAATTTAATTATTATTATATTTATTTATTTAATTATAATTCGGTATTCAGTTCGAGTTTTGGTTTGAGTTTTAATAAACCGATTCAAAAACCATATTCAGAATTTGGTTTATTCAATTCGGATATGCGAAAACTGTATATTAAATTTGGTTTGGATTATTCCAATTTGGATAGTTAGATTTTTGGTCCGTTTTTTTTGTTTTTGTTTTTTCCCACCCTTGCTCACAGCCACCGTTAATGACATCATACAATGAAGGTTAAAACATAACCGCCATTGTTTGAACCCTTGAGACGACAGTCCAATTAGAACTGCACCATTGAATCATTGTACGCAGTCGTCCTATATTTATTCTATGAATTGGAATTTCTCTCCTTGATTTGCATTAGGATTTACACAACTATATATAGAACAAGTGAGGTCCTATAGCTAAATAGCAAAATCCTAGACACATATATGCAATGATACAAAAGACTAATTTAATCATCATCTAAATTCTCTATTGTCACACCCACTCTCAAGCGGAGCGTCGGATTGACCGAAACGCGAAGCTTGGACCTGAAGAAGTCGAACAAAGTACGATGGAGACCCTTCGTGAAAATATCTGCAACCTGCAAGGAAGTGGAGACATGACCAACGCGAAGTGTACTAGCAGCCACCAACTCCCGCACAAAATGGTAGTCAATGTCAATGTGCTTGACTCTCTTGTGGGCAACAGGGTTCTCAGCGAGAAAGATAGAACGATGATTACAAAGGAGCACAGGCGACCCTTGAAGCGGAAACTGAAGGTCACGGAGAATATGTAACAACCAAACAACCTCCAAAGCAGTGTTAGCAAGAGCTCGATGCTCAGATTCCGAGCTTGAACGGGAGACAGTAGGCTGCTTCTTCGCACTCCATGAAACTATGTTGCCACCAAGAAAAACCGCATAGCCGTAAGTAGACCGACGTGTCTCCAAGCAACGTGCCCAGTCCGCATCAGAATAGGCAAGAACCTCCGGAACACCACCAAATCCAAATGTTAGACCACAATGCAGCGTGCCATGAACATATCTGAGTATCCGAGTAACAGCAGAAAAGTGGTCGTCGCGCGGATCCTGAAGAAACTGACTAACCGAGTTG
>JAULKM010100163.1:0-10599 GCA_032355605.1 Rubia tinctorum
TAGCAATCTTACAACAAAAAGATAACAAAAGATATGTTAAATGCTTCAGAAAACACATGCATTTGACGTCTCATCAATGGACTTGGATTGTTAGGAAGGTGATTATAGATTGGTATTGATGTATTCTTGATGGATGATGCTTATGCTAGTTTAGTTCGGCCTAGAACAATAGGATTGTTGGAATTATTTAGTTTCGAATTGACAGAATGTAAATGGCAATGGATGTACTTTTAGGAAATTGAATAAGTAACTTTTAGCTATATTATGATCTCAAGTTGATAGTCAATTGCATTATATAGCCAAGCATGGTGAGATAGGATACAAGTATGTTGATGGAATTATCTAGCAATGAACTATGATTGAATTTTCCATGAATTGATATATGAATATTCTTGCATCTTTATAGTTACATTTTATTGATTGTAGTGTGCCGACTAAATCACTGTGATAGTGATTGCTAAATTCTATAATGATGCTTGGATATTTCTCGCTACATGTTGGATATTTTTCATGGGATAATTTCGTAGTGGTGATTATATCTTCTTATGTCCTTGTTAGTTTGACGTTGATTTCTATGGGGATAGTTATTACACTAAAGAGATAGTGCGTTACTCGAGGCATGAGTTCATCCGCTCCACCTCCCCCTCCGACTCCAGAGACAACCCCAGTGCCAACTCCAGACATGTTTATGGGTTTGCGCCGGATCACCGTTGAATATGCAGAGAGATGAGGGAGATTGGCTATGCGGAGAATTCATGAAACCAACTTTTGTCGATGTGGGAGCCTTGGAGACACTCGAACTGAGGGAGCCAGTCATTTTCCTTCTCACCAAAGGAGGATTAGAAGGTTTCACGAGCCATGACGCAGCAACATACAAAAGATACACCCTGGAATTCCTCTCCACAATGAGGGTGTATACACTACCAGAAGTTGGACCCATTAATTCTCCCATTTTACCTCGATTTTTTTGCTTAGTTTAAATAACCGAGGTAAAAGAACTTTTCACCTCGGTTATTTTATTTTTTTAAGTAAATAATATTTTTGACCTTGGCTAAAAAATAACCGAAGTAAATAATATCCTTTTTACCGCTGTTTTGTGATAACCGGGGTAAATAATTTACAAATGCAAAGTAATAAGTACAACCGACGTAGCTTCGATGTCAGCAACATGGGTATGACCTAGCAACAATAGTCAATTTCTAGTTGATAAACTTCGCACACATGGTCGGGTGCACCGAATTTATCTCAATGTCAAAGCGATGTCACATATTAGGAGTAGCGATGTCGTAGATGCCCGTCGCTCCAAACCAGTTCCTAAATCCAATTAAATCATACGATATCGCAGCTCATTCGGTACCAATTAGGTTAAATTGACATCATGTGTGTGAATGATGTGCGAAGTCCGACTTCTTCATCATACCTAATAAATCAACAAAGCATAACCAATACAGGCGGAAATTGGAATATACCATGAAAATGTCCCATCTCAAGTTTACAAAATACAGTCTCAAATATAATGAAACAAAATTGGAAAGACTAATAATTCTACCATGCATACAAAATCCATGAAACATCATATAAATTAAAAGTTATCAAGAAAAAGATAAAATATCCCAATAAAATCCAAATAAAAAGTCATCATCATGCATGAAAAAATAACATTCATGGAAATCAATGGGGTGGTGACGGGACAAGGATATCGTCTGTCGACGAACTATTTCCATTTGATGCTTCGGTGGAAGAGTCGGTATCGTTTTCGCCAAACTCTTCTTCATCATTTGTCATTCTTACGCCATCCTTGTCATCCCTAGGCACCTTATCCCTATGTGCATTGATTGCACCGGCAATTATAGACTTCAGCTCTGCCAAGTCATCCAAAATATTTTGCACAATGAGGTTTGTACGCTACGCCAGGGCCTTGGTCTCGGCCACGTCCTTCATGGGGATGACCAAGGAGCTATGTTTAAGTATTGTTAGGAAAAATAAGTTAAATGAAATAAAAATTATAAAACATAAATATTGAATGTTTTGGAATAACCAAAAAACCTATAAACTTTCATACTCGATAGCGGGGAAGGAGTACTGGTTGAGATAGGATCCTTTGCTGTGAAAGCCGATCGAGTCGCCTCGGTCCCAATTGTCAAAGACACTTCCTGATTTCATGTGGGGACGTTGCGATCAATCCATGTGCCCACCTCCTAATGAGGATACTTCTGCCCGAAGTAGTTTGCATCATAGCACTTCGGCTGTATCTTTAACTTTGTTTTGATAGGAACCTTCGTCTTCTCCAGAATGGCGGTGATGACGCTACAGTAAAGGAGTGTTCAACTCTTCCTTGCAATGGCCACTTGGTAAATCTCCTGGATGATGGTGTACCCAGGGTTTACTACCTTCTTCTCTGCAAGGTAGTAGTACATGACGACCCCGTTGATCATGCACTCTAAAGGATGTCCGGTCGGGAGCAGATATTGTACAATTATATTGTACATTATTATTTCTTCTAGATTGAGGACATCAATCTTGATCCACCTTGGTTGGATGAGCTCGTACCCCACTTTAATTTTGAAGTACTTCTCCACCATTCGATTGGGGTCAAGTGCCCTGGATTGATCATTCTCGGCGACTGGTGGAGGCCAATTGTCCTGGTAGTATAGCTATGGAGACTTAACCTCCAGGTGATCCTCTGCACTAACTGTGCACCCAATCAGTTGATTGATGAACTCCGTCGTCATCTCCACGTCATCCCCATTCACTCTTTTTCTATAGATATATGTAGATGGCTGAGAGAAATTGGCGTAGAACTCCTTTACCTCTATATCATACGTCGGTCTATCCAAGAATATCAAATCCTCCATTCCGGATGGTTTGAATGGTTCGAGAAAAATGTAGAGGTGGAGTCGGGCTACGTCCTTCAGCTTCTTCACCATGACCTCCTTTATCATGCGATCCTGGATCATTTCAAAATGCTTTTGTGCTTCCCTATTTACGAAACGTATGTTGTCCCACGTTGGCAGTGGAGGGGTGGGCTCAGTCTTCATCTTCTTGATGTGCGATGAACCTTCTTCAGTGGTGTTTTCCCTTGACCTCTTGGCTTCCTGCTTCATTCGAGCGATTTGTGGAAAACGAGAGCTTGGAACAATTAGTACAACAATGAGCAACTCATGCTTGGGTAGGACCGACCTTGCATTCATGTCGCAGATATATTGTTTTAAACGATGTGTTCCATGTGAAATTGCATTTTCATATGTATGAATTTGCGATATCGCACCTACACGTCGATTGCGTCGATATACTGAGCAATTGGGAGACGAATGGACCTAAAACGCCTATAATTTGAACTAACATCAACTACCAAACACGATCAAGTAAAAGGCCATTAAGAATTAGCAAGATTGAGTGCCACAACGGTTCCCGAAACCCAAAAAAAATTGAATAATTCCAAAATTTGAAAACACAACACCTCATAGATTGTGAATATTGCAAAATCATGTAATGGGGAACTGAAGAAGCACCTTAAATGAAATTCGGGGGAAATACCTACCTTTATTCACGTTCGTGTGGCATTGTTGGTTCCAAATGTAAAAAGGTTGGTCGTTGGAAAGCTTTTAAACCTGAGGTGGAACGCAGTCGCTTTATTAAATGTGCGACGTCGCATGCAATTTTGTATGGAAAGAGAGAAAGAGAGATCTTAGTGCAATGTCGCAATGCGCATATTTTGGCCCACACATATACTTGGTCCCAAATATTAAATATTTGTGCCTAGGCCCAGATCAAACCCAATCGGCAATAGCCGACTTTGCAAACCCATTGACCAATACGCAAAAGACCAAAAATCATGTGACTTTGCATATGCTCATGAGTGGGCCGAAATAGACAAGCGGCCTAAACAAAAAAATATCTTCGGGCTCGGTCATTAAAGGATGAAAATCACGATAGCCTGATGTCGTATTTACATTTCATCGATAGCTCTTTTTTTGAGTCTTTAGCAACACCACAATTTTGATTGTGGGCCGATTAGTGTGAGTTCTAGAGGAAATTGTAAATGATTACTTAAGAGTATACAATGTTCACCTGTAGGAACTTGTGGAATTTTATGTTCACTGTGAAAAGTTTCGTTACTAATAAGACGCTCATTGTCGCTCATGTTGTTTGTGGTCATTTAGATTGGACATTTATGACACTCATATTGTTTGTGGCTCATTAAATTCGTGACATATACGTTGTTTAATATATGGTGATGTTAGGTTTGGTGAACGATCCAGTCATGTAGGTAGCAATTACTCCGGATGTGAGATCAAATAAATTGAAGAGCGAATTTATGAAATAGCTAGAAGGTAATTATAAAGCCTTCTGGGATTCTAATTATCATTTTATGATTGTTGGTGTCTAATTTTGGTTTTATTATTGAAATATCCCTTCCAAGGTTTATTATTGTTTCATGTTACGTACTTTGCATACGGTGTATTAAAACTTTGAAATTAAATTTAATTGAAAAGTTAATCGACTGAACGTTAAATGTATATAAATTAATATTATTCCAAATTCGAATAAAATAGTTTTAAAAAATTGTTGAAATTAGTGCAGGAAAACTAAAATCGATGGGGAAGAACGGTGACATGAAAAACAATGGGCCCTAGAACCATTTGTCACCTCGAATAATAGTGTGTCCCCAATCTCGAGTTCCTCTTCTTCAAGAAACCTAGTAAACCCCTTCGGGTTCAGGGTCTTCAACTTCCAATTGCCTGAGTAGTGCATGTTATACTCTCTTCCGTTACACAGCAGAACAACCGGAAACTTGAACGGTGGTAGGACTCACCAAAAAGTTAATTAAAAACGAAATACATCTGTGACAAGGAGGACTCACCAAAATTGGGAAATCCCCGAAGTTTGTCTTGGTGAGAGTTTGGACAAAGTTCCATGGACAGAAATCCCTGTTATTGTTCTGAGGACAACGATCCTCATCCGAATCGTTAGGGATCTGCATTGGTCAATGAAATGTTTAATAAACTAACTAAAAAATAAATAAGAAAATAACATGAATTTAAATCCGAACAAGAAATCACTCACCTCAATTGGGGCACATTTACTTGAACCAGCACCGTTGGCCATTATTCCTGAAATTCGATTAAAAATTGGCTCAGTTAATATATATTTTGGTAAGGCGTTGCATGTTACTCTCGGCCCAGAAATTGACTTGGCCGACATGTGTGTGTGATGTCGCCAACTAGTGACAAAATCGATAGGTTATGCGTGAACAATGCAAAGTCTTCATCAAGTTGGGTTCGCGGATTTCTTTAATAAGCAATGTCGCTAAACGATTGCTCCAAACGAAGAACAATTGACAAGTCAGCGACGTTGCATTTAACAGTTACAGACACATTATCAACCGTAGAAAAACGAAACAATCAAAAGTTATACACAACAAAATAGGGTCGGTTGACATGATAGAACATAAAAACCAAATTCCTAAAACATAAAGCCAAAATCCATTCTAATTTCAATACAAAAAATTAAGAACACCATATACATATCAAATTTCATGATGAATACCAAAATTAAAGTACTCTAGGGAATCAAGGAAGCATATATTCGAAATGATAGGTTAAGGGACTACTGAAATTCGAGGAAAACTTGAATGTTTAAAGGGATGTATGAGGTGGGCTCCATGTATATAGTCGTTATGAAACGTTGTTAATTCCGCCTCGGATGAAGCGACGTCGCAAATCAATCGACCAAACCGACATAGACCCGACATTGTAGCAAAGTCGCCCAATATTTTTTTGGGTCTCACCATTTCAGCCCACTAAAATACTAACGGGCCTATGTTTGACCAACAGCATATGCGAGGTCGCATGTTTATCGTGTTAAGCGATTACTCACCGAAGTTGGCTCGACGTTAGATCGCATTGAAGTGGGCCTCACCATTCCCACCCACTAGCATAGAAACTTAGCCTGCGTTTGACCAAAACAAACGTGATTGACCAAAATAATAGCTCATAGTATATTACATACTATTAATTGGAATTTATAAATGTCCATGAACTTCATAGACGTCCAATTCGATGGGAATCAATTTTAGCACAAACGGTAAACTTCATTGACGTGGTGGTTCAATGGGAACCACCACATAAAATAACATGAAATTCATATTCTTGGTTTTCAAAGAAATAAAAAGATAATAAAATTACGTCCATTAAATTTTTTAAAATGATAGTATATGGCATAGAGTAAATTGTAAAAGATTACTTACAAGTATACAAGGCGTCATTTAGAAGAACTTGTGGATGTTTTTATGGAATAAAACTAGTTTCTTTATTACCCTCAGTAAATATAGGTTCAACTTCGGATGTCAGAGTTTCATTTTAGGGCTGATTGCAATCGGGTTCAGGAATGCCAGTTTCCATTTATAATATTGTACTTAGTTCCCCCCGACGGAGTGGGAGAACTTCTACTGTAAAACTAGAGATACACTCAACCAATTCAATTCACGACCACAATGTTCCAATTTAGTCATGGAAGGATATAACGGGGTAATCGTCTGTGATTTTTGTTAATATTCAATTAATACCCTTAACGTGGAGTTGTGAGAACTTTTCATTTCCACCACATAGAATGGTATGAAATTTCATATTCTTGGTTATCGAAGAAATAAAAGATAACAAAATTATGTCCATCAAAATATTTAATGTGATAGTTCACTGTAGAAGATTACTTGGGGAATACAAGGCATCATTAAGAAGAACTTATGCACGGTATATGTGGAATAAAACAATTTTCTTTATAACTCACGACAAGTATTATTTGAACTTCTGATGTCAATGTTTTATTTCAAGTCAATCGTAATTAAGTTTAGGAATGCCGGTGTATATTTATAGTTTTGCCCATAGTTCCCTCCAACAGAGTAGGAGAACTTGAAATATAAATATATGGATAACAATTTGATATTAACATTTCCAGAACAATGGTGTTTCCATTTGTGCATAAACGGGTCGTCATTTAGGGTCGCAATATTAACAGGGATTATTTTATGACACGTTTCCAAAATTTGATTTTGATGCAAATGTACGATGTCGCAATGTCGTTGTACAAAACAAATCCAAAGGCAATCCATATATGAAGTCGTCCAAAATGAAGTTTTTGACGGGAACCAAAAATTTGGACCAAAAATTTGGGCCAAAAATTTGAACCAAAAATTCCTCCCATCAATTTCCCATTTAAATAACATTCAGCAAGAACACACCATTCACATCAATCCTCCTACAAACACATCTTTATACTATCCTTTCCATTTCACAGAAATACAACCAACAAAGAACTCACACAATTTACTTCTCTAAATTATAAACAAGCATACGAGAATGGAGCATCTCCGGGTTCAAATGAATTGAGGTAGTTCTACATCTATACCATGTTCAATTCCAATATTTATTACCATATACCTTCTATATGTTTTTCTATGTCATAGATCAAAGATTGGATATTTTCATAAAGTATGATGATTGTGCAACATGTTGTGTCGTGTATATTTTTTATATTTTCTAGATAGTGAAATGTTTGAAAGGTGTGATAAATTTTTTTTAGATTAGGGCTGATTGTAGACATTAATCTTATCTTCGTATGAACACATGTTGAATGTACGACGTCAGTTATATGTGATCGGTCAATATGATATGGGACCGGATAATTATCGACACTGCAAATGCTATGAAATTATTGCCAAATCTAAAAACATTCGACGTCACTCTTTTGTTGAACTTTGCAACATCGTTCAACACTGTATGCGACATCGGTTTCAAGCCGACAAGGTACTTTTAACATGTTCAGATTAATGTCATCTACGTATGACTATATTATGGGACTTCCAAACTCTAACATAAACTTTTTTTCGTGTGTATTCTTTGTAAAAGGACACAGAGTTATCGATGGACGCACGAGGTAGGTTCAATACATTTAGTGTTTCAATTTCATACGAACCTCGTGTATTTTAATATATTCTGACATGTATTTTCCATTATTATTCTACTTTTGTTGGTTCGTTACAATCTCATATTTTCTGACATCAATTACACAATAATTGATTGTCATCTGATTTTTAAACATTTCACGAGTTGTGAAACATTAGGTAACATGTAACGGATATCGACGAACAAATGTTTGTGTAATCAAATATTAAATCTTATAATATTATATTAGAACCGGTGTCTAAAAGACAAATCTGCGATGTCGCACGAAGGAGCGACAAAACCAAATCGACATAGCACAAACCGGTGGCTAATTGTTTTTGATACGTTTCCTAAACTAAAAGACGTCTTATTCAAAAACCTTCCAAATCACCATGCACAAGAGGGTGATGGAATGGAGCATGCGATGTCACAGACCATTATCCACGACATCGCCATCATTTATCTGCATCCTCGGTATTGACGACGTCGCAACAATTGCAGTCCCCTCATCTAACTTCTTACTATCAAAGACGTCGCTCCATATGTCAGTCGATATCTTGCTGAACGATATTGCATCTACAAACTCTAGTCGTTGATCATCTTCCTTGAAATGACGTCGCACACAAATTTACCGATGTCGGTCCAAAACCGAGGTAAAAAGTACATTTTTACCTTTGTTCTAAACCAAGGTTAAAATGTACTTTTTACTACACCCACATTTACCTCGATTTTGAGAGGGCTAAAAACCGAGGTAAAAATCCTTGTAGAATCGAGTTAATAGGTGTTGTTTGTTGTAGTGATAGTTTCAGTAGAGAGTAACCTTGCGTAAGGTTCATCAGGTTTCAACTCAATGACGTATCTTATGAGATTACCCTCTTGGATATTGAGATGGCATTTGGTTGGGACACGGCGAACATCAGAGCGCAGTTTGATCCAGAGGCCTCGACCCCCACTTTTCAGGATGATGTAGCCTTCTAATATACCATCACATGGAGAGTTTGAGATGTGAGGGACAAAAATAACATTATCATCATCCATCCCGCTCTCCGATTTGTGATGAAAAATGTGCCCAGCGATGACATCTTCTATGTATGGCACCTCAAGAGCAGGGGCACAGGCTACGGGAAGTGATCTGAGTTATGGGTTAAGAGAATTGTCGACATGCTAGAGAAGGCGAAAGGTGAGATATTGATTGGAGGTATGATCACCCTCATCCCAAATCACTTGCAGATCACCACTCCTCCAGGTCTTCAGCGTCTGAGCAGGGGTGAGTCGTACCTCATCACTCTGTCACAGATAGCGAATTACCACCTCATCAAGGACACATCTATGCAGGGCGCATACAACTGGTTGTATGGGAAGAGGGGGATCACCTTCATGAAGATTCTTCAGTCCCAGCAAACTAAGCTGGAGGTCGACACTCCCGTTGCCGACTTAGCCATAGAGCCAGATGTGTTGTGCTGGGACAATTTTGAGCTGGAGCTTCAGGGACTACCTCCGATGCCAGTATAGACCGAGGAGGGTGCTCTTCCTTTCCAGCCCGTTGCACCATCATTCTCTACACAGTAGCAGGATGCGAACATTCATAGCGCATATTCTCTCGCTCTGCATCAGGACGAGCCCACGCGTGATGAGTTCCCTCAGCATGTCCCAGACTTCTACAATTGACTGCTACACATAGTCGAGTCTGGATTCCGCAAGCAGACCGAGTACAATATTTTTATATTGCAAAGTCTGATGGACAAAGATGAGGAGATTGATCATCTTTCCACCTAAGTCTGTGATGGCGGTTCTTCACCCCACTCTTGATTGTGAGTAACTTTCACTTCCCACTTTGATTTTATCACTTTTGTCTTTCATGTTTACATCGAGGGCAATGTTATGCTTTAAGTGTGAAGAGGGGTTAAATGACTTACATGCATGTAATCTTGATCTTCAATGCTTTTTGCTACTTTTGATTGGAGAAACATGGAAAAATGAAAAAAAATTAAAATTTAAAGAAAAAAATTGGAAAAATAGAAAATGAAAAAGAAGATAGTAAAGTTCTAAAATAACCCTACCTTTTGACTTAAAGTGCCAATATAACCCTGCAATCTCAAAAAGTGTCAATCTAACCCTGGACTTGGCTGACATTTTAGTCAACATTTATTTGGCCGGTGAAAAGATAATTTTGCCATTGACTTAAAAAATTAATTTTTTAAAAAAATATCAAAACCTCCCCCCCCCCCCAATTTCTTTATTCCTCATCCAACAATGAATTTCTTCACACATATAAGGGTAAATACTATATATATATATATAAGAAAGCATGTGGGGTGGTTTTCTAAGTTATGAATTGAAGGACAACACAGCTATCAAAGTGAAATAATTATACTATCATGCAACAAACTACTAAAAAATGGTGAAGTCACAATTAACAAATCCTTGGGGGAAATTGATTCTCACTTCCAAACCTCTCATAGATCCTAGACTCATTCACTCATTCATTCACATTAATTGCCTATGGGAAATGTTTTCACTTCCCATTTGAAGATCAACATTCATTTCTTCTTAGTTAGTAATTTGCAAAGACGTTCAAAGACCATTTGCAAACCTCATTGATAAGCACTTTAGACAAACAACGCCTAAAGGTATTTCATCAATGACATTATATACT
>JAULKM010100164.1:0-26480 GCA_032355605.1 Rubia tinctorum
ATACCATTTCTTACTTTTCACATGTAGTGTTGAAACTGTTGTTACGTCAGTCAACGTTGATACTCTTGAGCCTTTTTTATTTACAAGGTGCAGAGATATGTATTCGAAGTTGCATGTGATCTTGTTCTTGCAGGAAGTTCACTCTTTTAAGGGTAGCTAATTTGCTAAAATGATTCAGAAGAAAAGAAAATTCTGATTTAGTTCAAATCATTACTCTCTTATTAACATTAGATATCTTGAAGAATCACTGGAAAAATTTAAAAGAAAATAAGAAAAATTATATTTACTTTAAGCAACAAAGCAGTTTGGATAAATTTACGTTGTGTTTTCAAGGACAAGTGTTCCTCTTGGTTCTCTTTGTTAACATTGTTTGAACTTGGATACCTAGCAAAAGTATCAATGTTGATATGACTTCAAATAGACTGTTTAATTATATGCATGGCTTCCTGAGGCTAAAACTAAAAAAATGGGATGCTTTGTTTGCAGAAATCAGCTGAGGAGTGTTGCTGCCTAGGTCAGCAGTGAAGTTCGAAAGATACCTAATGGGAGAGGTGAGTAAAACCGGACTCTTACTCATATTGGAGTATGTAAAATAGAACTGACTTTGATCTCTGATTCTCTTGATGAATTGCGCTTTAGGTCATATCTGTGGGCATAGAGACTGGTTAATTAAGAACTTGAATCTAGCACTTTTGATTCAAGGCCTATGTCCTTTCTAACTCTTCTATTACAGCTCTCTTGTTTGTTCATTTGATCTCTTCTATGCGCCTTCTTCCAAATAGCCATTAGTTATGCTATATTCTAATAGTCTTGAAGCATTTTCAAGCACTGGCATGACCAGGTGAAAATATTTTTCGTAGAAAGTTTGAAATCATAAAGCTATAAAAAATAATTAATAATAGAACGAACAATTTAAATACCGAGTACTCATCTGGTTTAATAGAAAGTTTGCTCGTATGAGTGAGTTTGCCATCTGTGGCTTGTGGTGTATTATTAATATATTGTTGGTTATATTTATCTTTTTTCATGTTACTGCTAATAGTGAGTTTGAAATATTTTCTTGGATCTTTTTTAGTGTGGCACAACATAATACATGTAAATGAATTTGCTCTAGACATTCACGGGAACAGTCTCATCCTCTTCCTTGTAGAAAGATTTTGTTCCTTCATAAACTGACAGAAAATAGAAGTTGAAACCTTTGGAGTTCACATAAATCGAAACACACACACAAGAATTATACTCTTTGATTTAGAAGGAAACAAAAACAGGCTTAGAACTAACTACCTGATAATGCTTTTACACAAAAAAATAGTGAAAAGTGCTGTTGAACAGTACCCTGACAAGTGAATATCTGAGAATTCTATGGTAAAAGCAAAGGCTTTGTATAACACTCACAAATAACAAAAAAGATGGAACTCCTAATAGAAGGGAATGGTGTCCATTTCTGCTATTGTTTTATCATATCTATGGCCATAAGGCATCAGGTCTAGGTTCTCTGTACAACAAAATTTTCAATAATATCATCATAACAAGACCCTTGCCTTTTCCTATCCTAATTTTCTATGATGTTAATAAGAAATTGAAGTACAACAGCACCAGTCAGAAACATCCACACTCTAAATTTGAAACAGAGATAGGATAATTGCATCTAGAATAGACTGAAATCTCACCGTATGTCTTCACCCAACCAACCACTTTGAGAGATTTCTACTGGCTAATATGACTATCATTTTGTTAATATAAGAATAAAAAAAGGCTACCTTCTATGCTGCATGATTCACACTTTTAAGCAGCAATAAAATAGCCATTTAAAGAGGCCATCAAACAATTTTAAGAGCCAAAATGGAAAAAAGCTAAAGAGATTCGCAAGTAGATTAGACTACTGGAGTAATCCATAGTACACACTCAACTGTAACATACTCATATTTTAACATTAAATCCCACACAAACAATGGATGACATCAATGGAAAAGGCCTTGACTTCATTTCAGTCATTAAAAAAAGAATCGTAGTTCTTTCATAAGAGAGCAGATATAGCTGATCAAATATTAAGTCTATTGAATGGGTATCCCACCTGAAGAATGAAAGACAACAGAAGCCTGACACCAACCTATATGTTACAACAGCTTCAGAGGTGTTTTCTCACTATAGCTGGCACTTTTGTGTCGAAGTGGGATCGATGAAGTTATGCGAGAGCGCATAACCTGCTAAATAAAGTGGATTAAGGAGAGACTGAAAAGTATTTTGAAGGTGTTAGTTCCAATTGCATTGATTTATAGAAAACAGTACAAGAATAGGTTCCAAGTTCTTCTACTCAACTAAAACTGAATCACTACACAATTATGTCCAATATATCAGCTTCATAAAGCCACTAAGATACATAAATCCAAAAGATTGGTAGCATACAAAGTAGAGTTTTTTTTAAAATCATTGCACACACAGTAGAGTATCATAGAAGTCTCCACAGGATTCAAATTGTTGATTTGGAAACATTTTCCAGGATGAGAACAATAACACAAGTAGAACAAACTATCCCACCTGAAGCGTGAAAGACAACAGAAGCATGTCACCTTCATGGCTAGATAGTTTCTATGTCTAATTATCCATCAAAATTGATCCAGAACTCTATCAATAATGAACATGAGCTCAAGCTTGAAGCACCATGAGGAGGGGATTATATATTGGGTGGGGGAGAGGGGAACTTTACAGTGCGAGGGCAGATCATTTTAGACCTAGATGTAGCAGCCACCGTGGGCAAGTAATACATGATCTAAAGCAAACCTACCCATGCATATCCACTCTGAATTGGCACATATATAGACCTAATGAATTGTACAAATTAATCTGTACAACACATAAAAAATCGTAGAATAAATTGTCAGTAACACAGACTTCTCAAGTTCTTTGCGAATAGCATCATCAGGCATAACAAAAACACACAATACTACACCATTATGGAGTAGCATAATTCACTGAAAAGAGGGAGGAAAACAACTGATCATTAAAAAAAATTAAAGGATTGCAAACGATTAGAAAGGAATAGTACCCAGACCTTGGCGGAGCAACAGGGATGGCGGAGCCGGATGTGTCGATTCTAGTGGAAGAAGAGGGGGTTGGCAGAGGCCGAATCTGGTGATGGAAGAGGGGTTGGCAGAGGCGGAGGTGTCGATTGTAATGGAAGATGAGGGGTTGGCGGAGGTGAATTCTGGTGGAGGAAGATGGATTGGTGGTGGTGGAGTTGCCGATTCTGGTGGAAGAAAGAGAGAAGCCCAGAAACAGAGCTAATTATGGTTGAGGAGAAGAAAAGGCAGAACGGTGTCGTTTTGTCAATCCAGGAAAGTCAAAATATGGAATGCTAAAATAAGGAATGTAAATATAATGACGGAAATATCCCCGGTTGATATCAATAGCAAACAATCCTTATTATATGGTGCTTTGCGAAAATAATAATTTTTAAATTAAATTTATTAATTTTAATAGAGTTGTAATATTAAATAGATTTATTGATTAAGGAAATTGTTTTTACTTATAATTATTTTTGTATTTATTTGGGAGAAAAGGAAGTTTAGTATATAAATAAATAGTGTATTTATATGTTAACGAATAATATTTTATAGAAAATAACTAAATTATTAAATCATTTTTAGTTATTAAATGTATTAAGTTTAATAGAGTTGAAATATTAAATAGATTTATTGATTAAGGAAATTATTTTTACTTAATATTATTGTTATTTTTATTTGGGAGATAAGTAATTTTAGTATATAAATAAATAGTGTATTTATGTGTTAAAGAATAATATTTTATAGAAAATAACTAAATCATTAAATCATTTTTCCAATTACTTAATTATTAACCAATAATTTCACCTCTATATATTTGTGATTATCATGTTATAATAAATATTATTATTTACCTTCTATACATATGTATGTGTGTTTGGATCATAGCTATTTATTATTGAGGAGAAATATAAAATATTTTAATTAAAATATTACGATTATTTTGTCTATTCGTTCACTTATATCATCTCGGTTTAAAATTTGATATTGTGTGAATTGTGAGCATGTTTTAGTTGAGAAATATATACAATATAATGTGTGAGTACATGATTTATTAAAAATCTAAGAAGAAAGTTAAAATGAGAAGAAAATAATGCAATGTCATATATATATTTTATGTAAGCGAAAATGAAAAATAAGTAGGTAGGTTTGAGGATAAAGTGGTATGAATATTAACAATTTAATTGTTACAGACTCACGAAATAGACATACAAGTCTAAACTCATCTTTTCTCAATCCATTCTTTTCTCTCATACTTTACTCTCCCCATCACTCCACAATGACAACTCCTACTAATTTCTATCAAAACCTCTACTCATCTCCCTCACAAAATAATCATATTTTTCCAAAATCTCCCATTCTACGACATTTCTAATTTTCACCACATTCATTGTAACAAATCTTATATAAGTTCAAGAGTAACCAAGTACATCACTAAAGTTCATCCCAAAGTGTTAAGGAGTTAAAATCAAGGTAAGGTTTTAGATTTTTTTTCTATTTATCTTATTTCTTTATAATGATTCTAAAATTTTAAATATTAAATTTTAAGTAAGATACGACGATAGGATCTTTTGGGATCATTTTGGAAAATGAAGAATACATCCAAAATCTACAAGTAAGATCTTGATACCATAGAATCAAGGGTTACATGCATGTTTAGAATACCATCATCCATGATTGGATCTAAAAATTCTCCTTTCAACCATCCAATTTTTTTGAATGTTTTATAGCTATGTAATATAATTTTTATCAAGTTTAAGATTTTTTAACTTAAAATATTACGTGCAAAATATTCATATCTGAACACTTTTTGGCCAAATTTCTCAGTCCATGTTTGACCACCGATAACTTTAGTTATATATACTAACGATATTTTAAATTTTGATATTTAAAAATTACATGATATAGGGAATCTAACTAACGATATTTTAAATTTTGATGTTTAAAAACTACATGGAATCTAACAATATCCCACATGAAAATATTGGCACCTATATACTAGTTGAAATTTATGGTCAAATGTGTTTTTAAAAATTTAACTAAAAAGTGTGGAGATTTGGATGGCATGGAGGGAGTAACCCAATTTAAGATTAGAAATAATATTTGAGAAATATACAATTCTATATTGGGATAAATTTTTTGCGCCGCTAGAAAAATACATTCATTGTCACGAATCTATAACCTACAAGATGATTCTAATATTTTGAAATAAGTGTTGAGACGTCAAATTCATGTATTTTCGGAAGTATCTAACATTTCTTTTGTTATATTTTTGATGGAAAATTGTTAGATTTATTTAGGTTTGAATCATAAGGGGTTTATATGACCATTTTCGATTTTCATATCTAAATTCTTCATTTTGTACCCTATTTTTAGTCTAATGGATTTTAGGTCCTCACGAGCATCTAGATTCCTTTTTGTGAGACTAATTTGTAGATTGCTCGTAAGCACTTCAGAGTGTTTTACTGAAGGCCATTCACAAGAATGGTGCAAGATTGAAGGCCACGAGTTAAAAATGTGGTAGAGATAGAATGGTCGAATAAAGAAGATAAAGAAGCGGATGAATTGTGACAGGGAAGTTTGGACCATGTTCTGAGAATGATCCAAGAATAATTAGCCTCCAAAGATGGTACCATTGGATTTCTCTTTTCGACTACTATAAAATCGACTACAAGAACTCCCAAATCAGATCAGCGGTTCACCCGTAACAACACAAAGAAATTGAAGAAAATAAGGACCGATGGGCATGTGGCTCGCTCATTTAGGCGCACGCCCGCGCGCCCAAAATTTAAGGGGGAAACACACCTCAGCACCATTTCATGCGGCCAGCCCTTTCATGTGCGCAACAGCGCAATGGGGGGGCCTTCGTGCGCTCCCAACTGAGTGTTTCAACCCGCGCACACCCCGCACCTCTGCTACACTTTTTGACTTTTCTTGACCAAATTAGACTATAAATAGCCTCCCTTCTTCCCCATTTGTCTAAGGCCGACTTGGGGCCTCAAAACCTTAGTTTTTCTTCATCTTTTCTTATTTTTTTCATTTCTTCCATGAATTCTTGTAGATTTGTTATGTGTTTTCACTATCTAGGCTAGTTTTGTTCTTGGGAGCAATTGATTGACACTTCCAAACCCATGTAATGAGACTCTATTTTACTCTTTCATGAGCATTTATTGTGAAGCATTTATTGTGTCATATATGTTGATGTTTACTTTATTTATATTATGGGTTGTTTGAGAATATGAAATGTTATGAAATGTTTACTTTATTTATGTTATGGGTTGTTTAAGTGCTAGAAGTGTTAGGAAAGTGTACAATTTCTTCTCACCTTTGGCATGAACATCCAAGAACATGGAATTAGAACTTCTTGTGAGTAAATGATGCTAATCTTGCTAGATGAATATGTTAATATTTTTTGTTATAATATTTGTCCTAAGGTAGTGAGGAAAGATTGAATCTTGAATGTTGTTTGTTCTAGGTTTAATATAATAAATGCTTTGGTTGGTTAAATAACTACGCATTTGATTTAATGCTTGTAGTTGTTATCAAATATATGGTTCTTCGTATATAATGACATTGATGAAATACGTTTAGGAATTGTTTTGTCTAAAGTGCTTATCAATGAGATTTGCTAATGGACGTTGAACGTCTTAGCAAATTACTGACTAAGAATAAATGAATGTTGATCTTCAAATGGAAGTGATAACATTCCCCATATGCAATTAATGTGAATGAATGAGTGAGTGAGTCTAGGATCTATAAGAGGTTGGGAAGTGAGAATCAATTGCCTCCAAGGCATTGTTTATTGTGATTTTACCATTTTTTAGTAGCTTGTTGCATGATAGCATAATTATTTCACGTTGATAGTTGTGTTGTCTTTCAATTGATAACTTAGAAAACCAACAACCAAAACTCCCCCTTTTTACATGTTTTCTTATATATATCTATGTCTAGCCTTATATCCATCCTTATATGCATGAACCCTTAGGAAAATCCCTCTTCTTCGTGGACAACCCTGATTTGCCACTATCTACTCAATTGTATTTAGTAAGCATTTAGAGCTTATAAATTGTATCTTTGAGAGGTACAACGACGACCTCCCAAAAATTGATTTGATCTTATTCATATACTCATTAAATATTTTTAATTGTGGCGGATACTTATTTTTATAATAAAAGTATTAAAAAAATTAAAACTTCGTAGATATAATAACTTCAAATAAGTTTGTGTGATATCTGCATGGGTGGGAATCTTGCGTTATCATGCAATAATTGGGCAAAAAAATGAAAGGCAAATAATAAATGGGATTGTATATTAACTATCCATTTAATTTTGGTATTCAATGGAATTGTACGGTGTTGTGCCATTTGTGTTTCGTCTAACCTATTAGCCAACTAAAATATAGACAAGTTAAGGGAATCATTTATCGTAGTAAGTTTAGAATATATAATTTGCAAACTTGTTGAACCATTTTAAAAGGACTGTTTATACTCTTAGAAATGTTTCCATAAACAATGTTCGAAGGCTAGATGCATTAAGTTGGGACAACCTTTTCCAACATCAAGTCATTGGAAGGCTCCGCAACAATCTTACCTGGAGGTCTATTAAAGGTTATATCCAGTAACTCTTGCGCGAATTTTCAAACTGACTGCATCTTGGTATCAAGCCATTACATGAACTAATATAATTCAAAATCTCCGTAGTTAGATAGAGTTTCCTGAAACGGATCGGGAAGTTTTATAATTGAGAGATCATTATCCTATAAATAAAAACTAATTTGTTAGACCTTTGACCTTAAATGATTATTAGGGAAACAAGCTAGAAGTGACTGCTCTCTTCAGCTAAATAGGAGACTTAACTTCTGGTTATTAGAGATCTTAACCATTTGCAAACGCACTTGAAGTGGACGAGAACCTTCAAGAGATATAGAGATTGAATATCAATGTATTTTCTTGTGGGTGATGGAAAATCGATTGGATCATTATCATATACACAAGAAATGGTAATAATTGTGATGATACATATATTTTAAAACTTCATAGATAAAATAACTTAAAACATGTTTGTGCGATATCTACATGGGTGGAATTGTGCGTTATAGTTCAATAACTGGGCAATAAATTGATATTCAAATAACAAATGGTAATGAATAAGAACTAATGATTTACTTTTGGTATTGAATGGAATTGTATGACGTAGTGCCATCGTGTGTCTTCTAAACTATTTTCCAACTCATATCTAGACATGTTAATACAATCATTTCTAGTAGAAAGTTTAAAATATAAAATGTGAAAAATGTTGCACCATTTTAGAAGGATGGTATATACTTTTAGAAATGTTGTCATATAAAATTTTCAAAGGCTAGATAATTTATAGAACTGAATCTATTGTCCAATACATTGAGTTGGGACAACTGTTTTCCAACATCTTGTTGATGGATCTCACAAATACATGACACGTTAGCATGAAATGGTATATAATTCCATTACAAGGAAAAAATAATTCAAAATCCACGTACATAGATGGAATTTCCTCAAATTGATTTGGAGTTTTATTATTGAGAGATAATTATCCAAAAATAATAATTTGCTTGACCTTGGATATTAAATGATTCTCTGAAAAAGGCTAGAATTGATCGTTCTCTCTTTAGGTGACTGGGATAATTAACTTGCGTCCAGATATTAAAGATCTCAACAATTTGCAAAAACACTTGAATTGGATGAGAACATTCACGAGATATAGAGATTGAATGTCAATGTTGATTCTCGTGGGCGATAAAAAATCGAATGGATATTAATCATATACTCATTAAATAGTTTTAATTGTGATGGATACATATTTTTGTTGTAAAAGTAATAAACAATTTTAAATTTCATAGATATAATAACTTCAAATAAGTTTGTGCGTTATCTGCATGGGTGAGAATCGTGCGTTATCATGCAATAATTGGGCAAAATATTAAAAGTCAAATAATAAATGGGATTGAATATTTTATTATCCATTTTATTTTGGTTTGGAATGGGATTGAGTAGCATTGTGCCATTTGTTTGTCGTCTAACCTATTTGCCAATTAATATCTAGATATGTTAAGGGAATCATTTCTTACACTAAGTTTAGAATATATAATGTGCAAAAATATTGCACAGTTTTAAAAGGACGATTTATAATCTTAGAAATGTTGCCATACACAATGTTCGAAGGCTAAATGCATTAAGTACGGACAATCTTTTCAAACATGCATCAAGCTATTGAAAGGCCCCGTACCAATCTTACTTGGAGTTCTATTAAAGGTTATATTATGTAGATGAGTCTCACTAAAGCAACTCTTGCGCGAATCTTCAAACTGACTGCATCTTGCAAGTGTACTTCTGGCATAGGCTAAGGCAGCTTGGTATTAAGCCATTAGAAGAACAAAATATTTCAAAATCTTTGTAGTTAGATAGAGTTTCCTGAAACGGATCAGGAAGTTTTATAATTGAGAGATCATTATCATATAAATAAAAACTAATTTGTTAGACCTTTGACCTTAAATGATTCTCTAGGAAACAAGGTAGAAGTGACCGTTCTCTTCAGCTAATTGGGAGAAATAACTTTGGGTTATTAGAGATTTCCACATTTTGCAAACGTACTTGAATTCGCCGAGAACCTTCAAGAGATATAGAGATTCAATATCAATGTATTTTCTTGTGGGTGATGAAAAATCAATTGGATCTTTATCATATACACAATAAATAGTAATTATTGTGATGATACGTATTTTTTAAAACTTCATAGATTAAATAACTTAAAACAAGTTTGTACAATATCTACATGGGTGGAATCGTGCGTTATTGTGCAATAACTGGGCAATAAACTAATATTCAAAAAACAAACGGGATTGAATAATGACTATCCATTCACTTATGGTATTGAATGGGATTGTGTGGCGTTGTGCCACTTGTGTGATGTCTAAACTATTTGCCAACTCAAATCTAGACATGTAAATACAATCATTTCAGTAAGAAAGTTTGATATCTAAAATGTGAAAAATGTTGCACCGTTTTAAAAGGACAGTTTATACTTTTAGAAATATTGTCATACTTAATGTTCGAAGGCTAGATAATTTATAGAACTGAATCTATTGTCCAGTACATTGAGTTGGGACAACCATTTTCCAACATCTTGTTGATGTATCTCTCAAATACATGACAAGTTAGCAAGAAATGGTATAAATCCATTACAAGAAAAAAAATCAAAATCCACATAATTAGATGGAATTTCCTAAAATTGATCTTGAGTTTTATTATTGAGAGATAATTATCCAAAAAATAATAAAAATTTTAACCTTTGATATGAAATGATTCTTTGAAACAAGATAGAATTGATCGTTCTCTCTTTAGTTAATTGGGATAATTAACTTACATCAGGATATTAAAGATCTCCCCAATTTGCAAACACACTTATATTGGATGAGAACGTTCACGAGATATAAAGATTGAATGTCAATGTTGATTCTCGTAGGTGATAAAAATCGATTGGATATTAATCATATACTCATTAAATACTTTTAATTGTGATGGATACATATTTTTATAGTAAAAGTAATAAAAAAATTAAACTTCATAGATCTAATAAATTCAAATAAGTTTGTGCGTTATCTGCGTGGGTGGGAATCGTGCCTTATCGTGCAATAATTGGGCAAAATATTAAAAGTCAAATAATAAATGAGATTAAATATTAACTATCAATTTTATTTTGGTATGGAATGAGATTTAGCAACGTTGTGCCATTTGTTTTGGTATGTTAAAGGAATCATTTCTTGTAGTAAGTTTAGAATATATAATGTGCAAAAATGTTGCACTATTTTACAAGGACTATTTTTACTCTTAGAAATGTTTCCATAAACGATGTTCAAAGGCTAGATGCATTAAGTTGCGACAACCTTTTCCAACATCAAGCCATTGGAAGGCTCCACAACAATCTTACTTGGAATTCTATTAAAGGTTATATCCTGTAGATGAAGCTCACAAAAGCAACACTTATATGAATCTTCAAACTGACTGCATCTTGCAAGTGGATGTCTGGCATAGGCTAAAACAACTTGGTGTCAAGCCATTACAAGAACAAAATAATTCAAAATCTTTGTAGTTAGATAGAGTTTCCTGAAATGGATCGGGAAGTTTTATAATTGAGAGATCATTATTCTATAAATAAAAACTAATTTGTAATTTTCGGATTATAAACAATTCTTTGGGAAACAAGCTAGAAGTGACCGATCTCTTCAGCTAATTGAGAGAAATAACTTACTTCTGGTTATTAGAGATCTTCACCATTTGCAAACGAACTTGATTTGGACGAGAAAGTTCAAGAGATCTA
Organism: Rubia tinctorum; assembly: GCA_032355605.1. Lineage (NCBI taxonomy): Eukaryota > Viridiplantae > Streptophyta > Magnoliopsida > Gentianales > Rubiaceae > Rubia > Rubia tinctorum. The sequence continues at coordinate 11,415 of JAULKM010100164.1, forward strand.
AATATTGAATATAAATGTTGTTTCTTGTGGGTTATAAAAATCGATTGGATATTTATCATATTCTCATTAAATAGTTATAATTGTGATGGATACATATTTTTTATGAAAGAAATAAAAAAAATTAAAGTTCAGAGATATAATAACTTCAAATAAGTGGGTGGGAATCGTACGTGATCTTGCAATAATTGAGCAAAAAATTAAAAGTTAAATAATAAATTGAATTGAATTATAACAATCCATTTACTTTTTGTATCGAATGGGACTGTGTGGCGTTGTGCCATTTCTGTGTCGTCTAAATTATTCACCAACTCAAATCTAGAAAAGTTAAGGCAATCATTTCTAGTAGTAAGTTTAGTATATATAATGTGCAAAAATGTCGCGCCGTTTTAAAAGGAAGGTTTATACTTTTAGAAATGTTTCCATACACAATGTTTGAAGGCTAGATGCATTGAGTTGGGGCAGCCTTTTTCAACATCAAGCATTGACTGGCTCTGCAATATTTTACTTGGAGGTCTATTTAAGATGATATCATGTAGATAAGGCTCACTAAAATAACTCTTGCACGAATCTTCAAACTGACTGCGTTTTGCAAGTGTACGCCTGGCATAGGCTAAAGAACCTTGGTATTAACCCATTAAAAGAACAAAATAATTCAAATTCTTCTTGGTTGGATAGAATTTCCTGAAACGGAGAAATTTTATAATTGAGAGATCTTTATCCTATAAATAAAAACTACTTTGTTAGATTTTTTATCTTAAATGATTCTTTGGGAAACAAGCTAGAAGTGACCGTTCTCTTCAGCTAACTGGGAGAATAAAGTTCTGGTTATTAGAGATCTCCACCAATTGCAAACGCACTTGAATTGGACAAAAACCTTCAAGTGATATGGAGATTGAATATCAATGTATTTTCTTGTGGGGGTTGAAAATTGATTGGATGTTTATCATATACACACTAAATAGTGATAATTGTGAGAATACTTATTTTTAAGCTAAAATTTATAATATTTTTTTTATAAAAATTTCGTAGAAAAAATAACTCAATACAAGTTTGTGCGATATTTACCTAGTTGTCATCGTGCGTTATAGTGCAATAATTGGGCAATAAATTCATATTCATATAATATATGGGAATGAATAATAACTATCCATTTACTTTTAGTTATCAAATAGGATTGTGCGCCATTGTGTCATTCGTGTGTCGTCTAACCTATTCGCCAACTCAAATTGAGACGTGTTAAGGCAACCATTTCAAGTAGAAAGTTTGAAATATTAAATGTGAAAATGTTGCACCATTTTAAATAGGATGGTTTATACTTTTACAAATGTTGTCATACACAATGTTCGAAGGCTAGATAATTTATAAAACTGAATCTTTCATCCAGTACATTGAGTTGCGATGACTTTTTTCCAACATCTTGATGATGAATCTTGCAAATAAATGACACATTAGCTTTAAATGGTATAAATACATTAAAATAAAAAATAATTCAAAATCCATGTAGTTAGATGGAATTTCTTTAAATTGATCGTGAGTTTTATAATTGAGATATCATTATCCTAAAAAAAGTAATTTGTTTGACCTTGGATATTAAATGATTATTGGATAATTAACTTACATCAGGATATGAAAGATCTCTACCATTTGCAAAAGCACCTGAATTGGATGAGAACCTTCACGAGATATAGAGATTGATTATCAATGTTCATTCTTGTGGGTGATAAAAAAATTGATTGGATCATTATCATATACTTATTAAATAGTTTTAATTGTGATGGATACATTTTTTTATTTAGAGTAATAAATTTTTTAAAACTTCATAGATATGATAACTGCAAATAAGTTTTTGGTTATTAGAGATCTCCACCAATTGCAAACGCACTTGAATTGGACAAAAACCTTCAAGTGATATAGAGATTGAATATCAATGTATTTTCTTGTAGGGGTTAAAAAATCGATTGGATCTTTAACATACACACACTAAATAATAATAATTGTGATGATACATATTTTTAAGCAAAATGTAATAAAGTAAATTTTTTTAAACTTCATTGATAAAATAATTTTTAAAAATTTTGTGCGATTTCTACCTGGGTTGCATCGTTCGTTATAGTGCAATAATTGGGAAATAAATTAATATTCAAATAATAAATGGGAATGAATAATAACTATCCATTTAATTTCGGCATCGAATGGGATTGTTCAGCGTTGTGCCATTCGTGTGTCGTCTAATCTATTCACCAACTCAACTCAAGACATTTTAAGGCAATCATTTCAAAAAAAAATTTAAATTTTAAATGTAAAAAATGTTGCACTATTTTGGAAGGACGGTTTATAATTTTTTAATGTTGTCATACACAATGTTTGAAGGCTAGATAATTAATGGAACTGAATCTATTGTCCAGTCAATTGAGTTGACAATTGTTTTCCAACATCTGGTTGATGGATCTCACAAATACACGAAACATTAGCATGAAAGGGTATAAAGCCATCACAAGAAAAAATATTTCAAAATCCACGTAGTTAGATGGAATTTTCTGAAATTGATCGGGAGTTTTAAAATTGGGAGATAATTAACCTAAAAATAATAATTTGTTTGACCTTGGATATTAAATGATTCTTTGAAAGAAGCTAGAATCGATCATTCTCTCTTCAGGTGATAGGGATAATTATCTTACATCCGGATATTAAAGATCTCCACAATTTGCAAACACACTTGAATTCGATGAGAACCTTCACGAGATATAGAAATTGAATATCAATGTTGATTCTCGTGGGTGATAAATTGATTGGAACTTTATCATATATTCATTAAATAGTTTTAATTGTGATGGATACATATTTTAATAATAAAAGTAATAGAAACTTTTAAACTTCACAGATAGAATTTTCTTGAACTGGATCGGGATGTTTTACAGCGGTGAGATCATTGTCCTATAAAAAACTAATTTGTAGTCTTCGGATTACAAACAATTCTTTGGGAAACAAGCTAGAAGTGATCGTTTTCTTCACCTAATTAGGAGAAACAACTTACTTCTGGTCATTAGAGATCTCCACCATTTGCAAACGAACTTGATTTTGACAAGAAAGTTCAAAAGATCTATATATTGAACATCAATGTTGTTTCTTGTGAGCTATAAAAAATCGATTGGATATTTATCATATTCTTATTAAATAATTATAATTGTGATGGATGCAATTTTTTTAAATAAAATAAATAGTTTTTTTAAAAACTTCAGAAATATAATAACTTCAAATAAGTTTGTGCGATATCTGCATGGGTGGGAATCGTACCTTATTGTCAAATAATTAAGCAAAAAAATTTAAAGGTAAAATAATAAATAGAGTTGAATATATTAAAATCTATTTACTTTTGGTATCGAATGGGATTGTGCGGCGTTGTACCATTTGTGTGTCGTCTAAACTATTCACCAACTCAAATCTAGACAAATTGTGGCAATCATTTCTAGCAGTGAGTTTAGTATATATAATTTGCAAAAATATCACACTATTTTCAAAGGACGGTTTATACTCTTAGAAATGTTGACATACACAATGTTCGAAAGCTAGACGCATTGAGTAGGGGCAGCCTTTTCCAACATCATGCCATTGACTGGCTCTGCAAAAAAATTACTTTGAGGTCTATTTAAGATGATATCCTATAGATGAGGCTCATTAAAGAAACTCTTGCGCGAATCTCCAAACTGACCGCGTCTTGCAAGTGTACGCCTTGCATAGGCTAAAACAACTTTGTATTAAGCCATAACAAGAAAAAAAAAATTCTAAATTTTCGTAGTTAGATAGAATTTCTTGAAACGGATCGGGAAGTTTTAAAATTGAGAGATCATTATCCCATAAATATAAACTAGTTTGTTAGATTTTTTTAATCTTAAATAATTCTTCGGGAAACAAGCTAGAAGTGACCGTTCTCTTCAGCTAACTGGGAGAATTAACTTCTGGTTATTAAAGATCTCTACCAATTGCAAACACACTTGAATTGGACAAAAACCTTAAAGTGGTATAGAGATTGGATATCAATGTATTTTCTTGGGGGTTGAAAAATCGATTGGACGATATCCTGTAGAAGAGGCTTACTAAAGCAATTCTTGCCCGAATCTCCAAACTGACTGCGTCTTGCAAGTGTACGCCCGACATAGGCTAAAATAGCTTGGTATTAAGCCATAACAAGAACAAAATAATTCTAAATCTTCATAGTTAGATAGAATTTCCTAAAACGGATCGGGAAGTTTTAAAATCGAGAGATCATTATCTCATAAATATAAACTAGTTCGTTAAATTTTTTTATCTTAAATTATTCTTTGGGAAACAAGCTAGAAGTGACCGTTCTCTTCAACTAACTGGGAGAATTAACTTCTGGTTATTAGAGATCTCTACCAATTGCAAACACACTTGAATAGGACAAAAACCTTCAAGTGATATAAAGATTGAATATCAATGTATTATCTCTTGGGGGTTGAAAAATCGATTGGATGTTTATCATATACACACTATATTGTGATAATTGTAAGGATACTTATTTTAAAGCTAAAAATAATAATATGTTTTTTTTAAAAATCATAGATATAATAACTTAGCACAAGTTTGTGTGATATTTACATGGTTGGCATCGTGGAATATAGTGCAATAACTGGGCAATAAATTAATATTCATATGAATAATAACTATCCATTTACTTTTAGGTATCAAATAGGATTGTGCAACGTTGTGTCATTCGTGTGTCGTCTAACCTATTCGCCAACTCAAATCTAGACGTGTTAAGGCAATCATTTCAAGTTGACAGTTTGAAATATAAAATGTAAAAAATGTTGCTCCATTTTAAAAGGACGGTTTGTACTGTTAGAGATGTTGTCATATACAATGTTCCAAGGTTAGATAATTTAGGGAAATGAATCTTTTGTCCAGTACATTGGGTTGGGACAATAGTTTTCCAACATCTTGTTGATGGATGTCGCAAATACATGACACATTAGCCTGAAATGGTATAAATCTAATGCAAGAAAATATATTTCAAAATCCATGTAGTTAGATGGAATTTCCTGAAATTGATCGTGAGTTTTATAATTGAGATATCATTATCCGAAAAGAAAACTTATTTATTTGACCTTGGATATTAAATGACATTTTGAAACAAGCTAGAATTGATCGTTTTCTTCATGTGTTTGAGATAATTAACTTACATACGGATATTAAAGATCTCCACCATGTGCAAAAGTACTTGAATTGGATGAGAACCTTCACAAGATATGGGATTGAATATCAATGTTGATTGTTGTGGGGGATAAATAGTCGATTGGATCTTTATCATATTCTCATTAAATAATTTTAATTGTGATGGACACATATTTTTTTAATAAGAGTAATAATTTTTTTAACTTCATAGATATGATATCTTCAATAATTTTGTGTGATATCTGCATTGGTGGGAATCATGCGTTATATGCAATAATTGGGAAAAAATTAAATGTCAAATAATAAATGGGATTGAATATTGACTATCCATTTACTTTTGGTATGGAATTGGATTGTCCGGCATTCTGCCTTTGTGTGTGGCCTAACCTATTCGCCAACTCAAATCTAGCAAATTATGGCAACAATTTCTTGCATTAAGTTTAGAATATATAATGTGTAAAAATGTTGCACCGCTTTTAAAGGAGGGTTTATACTCTTAGAAATGTTGCCATACACAATGTTCGAAGGCTAGATGCGTTGATTTGGGGCAGCCTTTTCCAACATCAAGCCATTGATTGGCTCTGTAACTATTTTACTTGGAGGTCTATTAAAGATGATATCATGTAGACAAGACTCAGTAAAGCAACTCTTGCGCGAATCTTCAAACTGGTTGCATCTTGTAAGTGTACGTCTGGCATTGGCTAAAGCAACTTGATATTAAGCCATTACAAGAACAAAATAATTCAAAATCTTCGTAGTTAGATAGAATCCTGAAACGGATCAGGAAGTTTTATAATCGAGAGATCATTATCCTATAAATAAAAACTAATTTGTTAGACCTTTCAGCTTAAATGATTCTTTGGGGAACGAGCTAGAAGTGACCATTCTCTTTAGCTAATTGGGAGAATTAACTTTTGGTTATTTGAGATCTCAACCATTTGCAAACACACTTGAATTTGACGAGAACCTTCAAGAGATATAGAGATTGATTATCAATGAATTTTCTTTTGGGTGATGAAAAATTGACTGGATCTTTATCATACACACTAAATAGTCATAATTGTAATGATACATATTTTTAAACTAAAAGTAATTAAGTGTTTTTTAAAAAAACTTCATATATAAAATAACTTTAAAGGTTCGTGCGATATTTACATGGGTTGTATCGTTCGATATAGTGTCATAATTGGGCAATAAATTAATATTAAAATAATTAATGGGAATGAATAATAACTATCCATTTAATTTTGGTATCAAATGAGATTGTGCGGCGTTGTGTTATTCATGTGTCATCAAACCTATTCGCCTACTCAAATCTAGACATTTTAAGGCAATCATTTCAAGTAGAAAGTTTTAAATATAAAACGTGAAAAATGTAGCACCATTTTAAAAGGATAGTTTATACTTTTTGAAATGTTTCCATACACAATGTTCGAAAGATAGATAATTTATCTAACTGATTCTATTATCCAGTAAATTGAGTTGGGACAATCGTTTTCCAACATCTTGTTGATGGATCTCACAAATACATGACACGTTAGCATGAAATGGTATAAAGCCATTACAAGAAAAAAAATTCAAAATCCATGTAGTTAGTTGGAATTTCTAGAAATTGATCGGGAGTTTTATAATCAGGAGTTTTCTAAAAAAATTGTTTGACCTTTGATATTAAATGATTCTTTGAAACAAGCTAGAATTGTTTCATGTGATTGGGATAATTAACTTACATCCGGACATTAAAGATCTCCACTATTTGCAAACGCACTTGAATTGGATGAGAATGTTCACGGGATATATAGATTGAATATCAATGTTGATTCTTGTGAGTGATAAAAAATCGATTGGTTATTTATCATATAATCGTTAAATATTTTTATTGTGATGGATACTTATTTTTTTCATAAAAGTAATACAGTTTTTTGTACTTCACATATATAATAACTTCAAATAAGTTTGTTTGATATTTGCATTGGTGGGAATCGTGCGTTATCGTGCAATAATTGCGCTAAAAATTAAAAGTCTAATAATAAATGAGATTGAATATTAACTATCTGTTTACTTTGGTATCAAATGGGATTGTGCAGCCTTGTGCCATTTGTGTGTTGTCTAAACATTCAAGAACTTAAATCTAGACAAGCTAGGGCAATCATTTCTACTAGTAAGTTTAAAATATATAATGTGCAAAAATGTTGCACCGGTTTAAAAGGACGGTTTCTACTCTTAGAAATGTTGTCATACACAATGTTCGAAAGCTAGATGCATTGATTGGGGCAACCTTTTCAGACATCAACAAATTGACTGGCTCTGCAACAATTTAATTTGTAGGTCTATTAAAGATGATATCATGTAGATGAGGCTCACTAAAGCAGCTCTTGCGCGAATATTCAAACTGACTGCATCTTGCAAGTGTACGTCTGGGATAGGCTAAAGCGGTTTGGTATTAAGTCATTACAAGAACAAAATAATTCAAAATCTCTGTAATCAGATAGAATTTCCTGAAACGGATTGGGATGTGTTATAATTGAGAGATCATTATCGAATAAATAAAAACTAATTTGTTAGACCTTTGATCTTAAATGATTCTTTGGGAAATAAGTTAGAAGTGACCGTTCTCTTTAGCTAATTGGGGGAATTAACAGCTGGTTATTATAGATCCCTACCATTTGCAAACACACTGGAATTGGACGAGAACCTTCAAGAGATATAGAGATTGAATATTAATGTATTTTCTTTTTCCTACACACACTAAATAGTAATAATTGTGATGATACATATTTTTAAGCTAAAGGTAATAAAGTTTTTTTAAAACTTCATTGATAAAATTAATTAAAACAAGTTTGTGTGATATCTACATGTTGTGCATTATAGTGCAATAATTGGAAAATGAGTTAATATTATAATAATAAATGGGAATGAATAATAACTATCCATTTACTTTTGGTATCGAATGGGATTATGCGGCGTTGTGCCATTCGGGTGACATCCAACCTATACGCCAACTCAAATCTAGACATGCTAAGTCAATCATTTCAAGTAGAAAGTTTAAAATATAAAATGACAAAAATGTTGTACCATTTTAAAAGGATGGTTTATACTTTCAAAAATGTTGTCATACACTAAGTTCGAAAGCTAAATAATTTATAGAACTGAATCTATTGTCCAGTACAATTAGTTGGGACAACAGCTTTCCAATATCTTGTTGATGTGTCTCACAAATACATGGCACGTTAGCATGAAATGGTATTAATCCATAACAAGAAAAAATAATTCAAAATCCACGTAGGTAGATGGAATTTCCAAAAAATGATCGAGAGATTTATAATTGAGATATCATTATCCTAAAAAAATAATTTGTTTGACCTTGGATCTTAAATTATTTTTTGAAACAAGCTAGAAATGGGATAATTAACTTACTTCCGGATATTAAATATCTCGATCATTTGCAAACCCACTAGAATTGGATGATAACCTTCACGAGATATAGAGATTGAATATCAATGTTGATTCTTCTGGGTGATAAAGAATTGTTCAAATCTATATCAAATACTCATTATATAGTTTTAATTTTGATGCATACATATTTTTTAAATAAAAGTAATAAGTTAAAAAAATTCATAGATATAATAACTTCAAATAAGTTTGCGCGATATCTGCATGGATGGGAATTGTGCGTTATCGTGCAATAATTGGGAAAACATTAAGTGTCAAATAATAAATGAGATTGAATATTAATTATTCATTTACTTTTGGTATGGAATGGAATTGTGTGGCATCGTGCCATTTGTGTGTCGTCTAACCTACTCGCCAACTCAAATCTAGACAAGTTAAGGCAATCATTTCTTGTTGTAAGTTACGAATATATATATATATATGTGTGTGTGCAAAAATGGTGTATCGTTTTAAAAGGATGGTTTATACTCTTAGAAATGTTGCTATACACAATGTTTGAAGGCTAGATGCATTAAGTTTGGAAAGCCTTTTCTATATCAAGCCAATAGCAGGCTCCCCAACAATCTTACTTGGAAGTCTATTGAACATAATATCTATAGATGAGGCTCACTAAAGCAACCCTTGCGCGAATCTTGAAACTGACTGAATCTTGAAACTGTCTGTCTGGCATAGGCTAAAGTAGGTTGGTATTAAACCATTACAAGAACAAAATAAATCAAAATCCTCGTAGTTTGATAGAATTTCCTGAAGGGGATCAGAAAGTTTATACTTGAGAGATCATTGTCGTATAAATAAAAACTAATGTGTTAGACCTTTGATCTTAAAAGATTCTTTGGGAAACAAGCTAGAAGTGACCGTTCTCTTCAGCTAATTGGGAGAATTAACTTATGGTTCTTTGAGATCTCCACCATTTGCAAACACACTTGAATTTGACGAGAACCTTAAATAGACATGGAGATTAAATATCAATGTTGTTTCTTGTGGGTGATGAAAAATCGATTGGATCTTTATCATATACAAACTTAATAGTAATAATTGTGATGATACATATTTTTCAACTAAAAGTAATAATGTTATTTTTTAAAACTTCATAGATAAAATAAATTAAAACTAGTTTGTGTGATATCTACATGGATTGAATCGTGTGTTACAGAGCAATAGTTGGGCAATAAATTAATATTTGAAAAATAAATCGGAATGAATAATAACTATCCATTTACTTTTGGTATCGAATACGATTGTGCAGCGTTATGCCATTCGCATGTCGTCTAACCTATTCACCAACTCAAATCTAGATATGTAAGGCAATCATTTGAAGTAGAAAGTTTCAAATATAAAATGTGAAAAAGAAATTGCACCGTTTCAAATGAACGGTTTATACTCTTAGAAATTTTGCCATACACAAGGTTCGAAGGCTAGATAATTTATAGATCCGAAACTTTTGTCCACATCATGTAGTTGGGATAGTCGTTCCCAACATCTTGTTGATGGATCTCACAAATACATGACACGTTAGCGTGAAATGGTATTAAGATATTACAAAAAAAAAATTCAAAATCCTTGTAGCTAGATAGAATTTTCTAAAACAGATCGGGAAATTTTATAATTGAGAGATCATTATCCTATAAATAAAAACTAATTTGTTTGACCTTGGTTGTAAAATGATTTTTTGGGAATCAAGTTAAAAGTGATCGGTCTCTTCAACTAATTGGGATAATTACATTACTGCTGGATATTAGAGATATCCACCATTTGCAAACGTGCTTGAATTGGACGCGAACCTTCATGAGATACAAAGATTGAATATCAATGTTTATTCTTTTGGGTGATGAAAAATCGTTTGGATCTTTATCATATACTCATTAAATAGTTATAATTGTGATGGAAACCTATTTTTAAACTAAAAGTAATAAAGTTTTTTTAAACTTCATGGATATAATAACTTAAAATAAGTTTGTGTGATATCTGCATGGGTGGGAATCATGCGTTATCGTGCAATAATTGGGAGAAAAATTAATAGTCAAATAATAAATGGGATTGAATATTAAATATCCATTTAATTTTGGTATCGAATGGGATTGTGCTTCGTTGTGCCATTCGTGTGCCGTCTAACCTATTCGCCAACTCAAATCTATATATTATCAACAGTTTATATCAATGAAGTTGCAGGATTACGCATAGGATCCTTAAGATGAAATTGACCTTAAATCGTTGATCTTGTCCGGATATTCTTCCATTCATCCTTTGAAGAACGGGGGTGAGCACTGCATGTGGAAAAAGGTCCATTCAGGATCCTTGTAATGCTTAAACTGAGGCCTGTACCAGATGATCCGTCATACATCAGACTCATTAGACGCTCTGCTTGCTCTCGAGGCATTTTCTGAACTACCTGGTTAAGTAAAACAAAACCATGTTGCTCCCACTGTCTTCTTCCACTCATCATCCTTAACGTCACTGGTGATATTTCATTTGTTCCGTTTCCTTTGTTAATGTAGCTATCCTCCAAATTTGAAGCTAGAAGGTGATGGAAATATTTTGGTTGGGTACTGGGGTCTAGCTCTGGCAATTGACTAGATCTTAATCATACACTCATTACATAGGTATTTCTTTCGATGGCTACACATGTGTAAATTAGAAGTAATAAAGTGTTTGTAAACTTGATTTATATACTAAAACAAGTGCTTGTGATATCTCCATGGGTGGTAATCAAGGAATAATTGACCGAGAAATTAATGGTAAAATAATCAATGGTATTAAGCCATTACAAGAAGAAAATAAATGCAAATCCTCGTAGTTAGATGGAATTTCCTAAAACTGATCGGGAACTTTTATAATTGAGAGATCATTATCCTATAAATAAAAACTACTTTGTTTGACCTTGTATCTTGAATGATTCTTTGGGAAACAAGCTAGAAGTGATTGTTCACTTCAGCTAATTGGAAGAATTAACTTATTTCTTGATATTAGAGATTTCCACCATTTGCAAACGCTATTGAATTTGATGAAAACTTTCACGAGATATAGAGATTTAATATCAAATGTTGATTCTTGTGGGTGATCAAAAATCGATTGGGTGATCACAGTTATATAGAGATATAACTGTGATTTTTTTAAATTAAAATCATCTCATAGAGATGAAGGGTATTTATACGCACCCTACCCTAACCTTAAAAGAGATCACAATATGTAGTTTGCTACTCACCCAGTGTTCCTACTCGAATACCTCCACACCCCTTGTTAGTATAAGGTAGGCTGGACCGGGTAAGGGAATATATGTAGGAAGAAGAGGATAACCTATATAGGATAATCTATTGTAAGATTATCGACATAAACAAATTGTTTAAGAGGATAATCTCAGATTTGTACACAATCCAAAAAAATCAAAAATAATGTGATGTATGTCAAGCAGTAATTTTGTGCCCGTAAAATTTGCCAAAATTATGTAACATATTTCCAAAATCACATATTCTTGTGCTCAAAAACCTCTGAGTTTTTTCCTTGTACTAAAATCACCAGCATTTGCTTCTAAATAACATCTCCAGCCAACATGTTGAGCTGTTTCCATTTCTGCTTCAAATTCTATCCGTAGTTGAGCTCCAAACTCTATTTGAAAACCTTCAGCAGCTACATTTGAAAATCTACAGATAAAACTGCAGTTTGAGGTGTGGTCTTCTGTCCGAGACAAATAAACTAGCTTGTACAATTGCAACCTGAAGTCCTTGCATGTAAAAAACAGCAGAAAATGAGTAGCAGTTATTCATCATTACTCATGAATCTGAATGTCAGGAAGTCTCAATTTGTCTAAAGTAATTAATCCTTTAGTTTCTAGATCAAGTTGATGATGGAAAAAGGATTTATTGCATTTTTTCAATTTTGCATTTTTGGCAATTCTATCTACCACTTTATTGGCCTATCTGTTAATATGTTTCAATCTTTATCCTTTTGTATGAAGTTTATACTAGCAGCCAAGTTATAAAGTTCCCATTTGGACAACATTGGATTATTGATCATGTTAACAACTTGTAAACAATCAGATTCATAAGAAAGTTAATTTGTAGCTCATCTGCATCCTCTATTCCAAACCTAATTGCACACATCTCAGTTTTCAAGGCTAATTTACAATTCAGATAGCATGTTTTGGCACTAATAAAATCACCGGAAATAGATCTAATTACAATGCCTAAACCAGTATTTCCTGAACTGATCCATGATGCATCAACATTAGTTTTAAAAGTTGTATCTGTTGGTTTATTCTAGCACACGGGGATAATGATAGGTTTAGGTGGTGGTCTCATTAGTAGGATGGTTCCAGAGATTTCCAATTCTATATCTGAGGTCTCAGACATAAAAAAAAGTTTAGCCATGAAAATTAAAAAGATTTCCTGTTTAATGTCTCTAACTATGTTTGGAACTTAAACTGGGATTACTCCATAGATGAATTTATTCCTAGCTATCCACATGAACCAACATACAAGAGAAGGGATGATAGAGATAGTCATTTTGTGAACTGGTGAAGAAGCACTAACATGCCAAATTGAAGATAGTCTATCTCATACAGTATCAAAGTGAGCAGGTAGAAAATGAACTAAAGGCATTATTTGTTCCCATACATGAATAGCATTGGTGCATGAATTAAAGTAATTATCCAAAGAGTTAGTGCATTCACAATTTATACCTTTAGGCGCGAGTGAAAAATAGGCCATCTCAAAACATGATCATAAGGCAGTACACAATTAAGAAGCTTCCACATGAACACTTATATTTTCTTTGGAATTATAAAGTTCTAGATTTTTGAGAGGGAAGTCGAGGTTACCAAGGGTACAAAAATCAAGGGTATCAAGGATACCAAGGAAGCCGAGGTTACCAGTAGCGTCAATACAATACGGCCAACCAAGTGCATCCTAACCTTTGTTATGGGAATGGACAAGGCGGCCAAAATGATCAACCCTACCGGCCCCCTCAATAACCGTTCCAACCTTCTCAACAACCTTACCGGCCACCTCAACCACAATACCCTAGGCTTGGTGATAAACCCCACAATGAAGGCGAGAGTTCGGGAATGTCGAACCAAGAGATCATGCAGACCATTGGGAAGTTGACAACGTGTGCGGACAAGCACGAAAAGCACCAAGAGAAGACCGACTCTAGTATCAAGAACTTAGAGACATAAATGAGCCAAATGGCTCAAATCTTGAGTCAGATGGAAGCTAGAGACTCGGGAAAGCTCCCATCTCAACCTGAAATTAACCCTCATCCAAATGTGAGTGCTATCTCATCGAGGAGTGAAAATGAAGTGCAAGAGCTCCATGGCACGGTCGTGGTTGAAAGGTTGGGTGAAAAAGAGGAAAAGAGAACCGATGAAATTTCCGAGGAAAAGAGCAATGAAGGAGGACAAAAGGAGGAAGGAAGCTTCATGCAAAGGCCGGGATCAAATCCCGAAACCTCATCCCCGCCACACAAGAAGTCAAAAGGGGATGAGCTCCCCGTTTATGAGCCGAAACCATCGTTTCTGGAAGCCTAGAAGGAAGAAAGAACCGAGGAGGCCATCAAGGACGTCTACTCTCATAGATATGAGGTTAATTTTTTACTCATCAACTCTATGAAGCATATTCTTAATTATGCTAGATTCCTTAAAGAATTATTCATGACCACTAGGAAGCAAAAAGTGCAACCTAAAAAGAAGAGTGAAAAGAGTGAGGAAGTCTTAACCCTTTGTGATTAGAAATTACCTCCTAAGTGCAATGATCCGGGAATGTTCGCCATTCCTTGTGAGATCGGGGGGAAACGTGGAAACAATGCTATGCTAGACTTGGGTGCTTCTGTCAATCTCATACCATGCTTTTTATACGAAAATCTAGATCTTGGCACCCTGCACAAAACTGGCGTTGTCATCCAACTAGCCGATCACTCTAACACGTACCCAAAAGGTATCATGAAGGATGTGCTAGTAAAGGTGGATTCTTTGACATTCCTTGCTGATTTTTACGTATTTGATATGAGAAATGATAAGCATGCGATACCTATTTTATTAGGAAGACCCTTTTTGAAAACCTCTAGGATAGTCATTGATGTGCGCAGGGGAACATTGACCATGGAGTGCAATGGGCGAAAAATTGAATTTAACATGAACAATGATATTGCCCATCCTGCTAAATACCATTCCTGGCAAGCTCTTAATGTGAGTAATTATGAAAAGCAAGCTATTTCTGAGTCTACGGGTAGTTTAAGTGTTTCCATGAATAGTACTGTGATTGCAAATGTTGTGAGTACTAAGCTGAAGGAAAACAACAATGGCGAATATTCTCATGAGGAAGTGATTCCCGGAAACCCCTCGGTTCCCGAGGTAAAGCTTAAGCAGGTAGTTCGCCTTTCTTCTCTTGATAAGAATTCGGTGGAAGAGTGAAAACCACACTTAAAGGTGCTTAA